>LOJH01045440.1:1629-13596 GCA_001685095.1 Ellobius talpinus
CCCACCCTCTCCTTTACAAACATCAGTCACAAATACCAAACGCATTGCTGAGGAAACAGCACAGGCATCTGAACTCTGAGAAACAAGACTGAGTGGCTGCAAGGTCTCCGAAGAAGCAAAATCTTGCCAGTTGTATTCTACAAGCAATACTCCAACTCCATGTCTACACGATGTGATAGGAACGGTTCTTCATAACAGGCATAGTCCAAGAACCCTGCCAAAGTTTCTCAAACAATCAAACCTGTACTTCTATGTTGTTGCCAGGCTTTGATGTACAAAATCTCTTTTCTGAATTTATAAAACTAAAGAAGGCTATTAGTATCTCAATCCAGATCTACTACACTTTGGGTAAAGCATGGTGTCTGGGGTTTCCCAGCACCTTTTCTGGGGAGGATAATAATCCAAGATTCTATCAGCTCCACATTCCCACCCACAGGCTGTAGTGAGGCCCACGGCTTCATCATCATAGTCTCAAGGAATCTTTGTGGGCTGGAAGGGGAAGCTGCAGAGCTGGGGAGAGCTTCATAAGCAAGGAGGTGATTTTACTTGAAAATTCTGGTTGCACTGCTTGCTCAGGGTTATGAAACCTCTCCCATCAGAGCCTGCTGATGTCCTGGCAAAGGATTGGGGTCGTCACTGGGATTCCCCTTAGAGGCCAGTCTGAAGAAAAGCTGTCTTCTAAAGTCTCTATCCAAATCTCTCCAGAACCTTCTTTCAAGTCACTCCTCCTTTCTGTAGCCACAAATATCATCCATTCAGCTTCTTTATTAACCAATGGTTAAAAAAAACATATTTACAGCATACAGAGGGGAACCCCACATCACATTTCCATTTCTCTCTCCCCCTACCTCCTTCCCTCTAGGCCTCTGTTCCTTAATGTTTGTAAGCTAGAAGAAATTATGAAGTATTTTTTGGTAGATGAATGCAGAAGTAACCTCGCTGCGTGTTTCAAAGAGGTAAGCAAGCAAAATGATAGCTACAGATCACCTTTCTTAGTGTCTGCATTGCTATTGTGAGTGAGTTTGGAGTGAGTTTGAATCTCAGACCCCAGTGTGACAACATTAAGAAGTGGGAGAATTAAAAAACGATGAGGTCAGGATGGCCCTGTTCTTATGAATGGGCGTCATGAGTGGATCCACCTTCCCCCAAGACTGGATCAGCCAACAGGGTCCTGATAAACGGGTTCCCTTTCTATCTCTCTCTCCTGCCCACATGTGATGACTTCTACCCCCAGATGATGAGCAGCAGATGCAGCCCCTCAATCCTGGATGCCCCCAGCTTTTAGAACCTTTACCTCACCTATATGACCCAGTCTGAGGCAGCAGCAGATGAACAGCACAGTAATATTACTTGACATGAATGTGAGCTATGGAATTGTGTTTCTGAGTTAAAACCCCGGTTCCATCCCATACACATTACACGATTACATTACAACCGCGGGTGTGGCTCAGTGGACAAGGTGCTTGTTGTGCAAGCATTAGCGCCTGAGTTCAGATGCCTAGTGCTCTTGTAAAAATGCTAATCATGGCATCATGTGCTTGCAACCCTAGCACTGGCGTCAGGAAGAGACAAGAGGGTCCCCAGATATTGATGGACAGACAAAATAGTCAACACAGTGATCTCCGGGTTCAGGGACAGACCCTGTCTCAAAATGTGGAAGGTCATTGAAGAAGACATCTGATTCTGGCGTCCACATGCACACACATATCCCACGCACGCACACACACACACATACATACATCACACACAACATAAGTGTGCAGAACTTAAATAAGTAACAAGATGATTCAAGCTGCAGCTGCAGAGCTTTCCTTGGTGGTGACAGTGAGAACTGCAAACAGCTCATCCGTCCAGTATGTGGCGCTGTGCACGGCGCGCACGAAGCTTTGAAAAGTGGCAGTTATTATTATTATCAGTCTTGTAGTTCTGACAGCAGCAGTGATGGTTATAACATTGCTCTATTTGGGAGACAACTTGTAATTATTGTGTGTAGACGACTTCCGAAAAAATGTTTTTTGGCAGAAATAATGTTCCCGTTGCTGACTGGAGCACGTCACAAATATGCATCTTTTCTGGATAAATAGGGAGGGAACGGTGCAATGTTTTCCCTCCAGAGCTTTTCCACTCAATTTTGAAAAGACTTCCTAGTGCTATTTTAATAATTGGGATAACAAAAGCAACAATTCCTATCCATGTTTCTAATAGAAGAAGTTTCATTAAAAAAATACAGACTTTAAAGTAAGTGTATAAAGCTGATTTATTTTCAAGAGGCATTTTTGTACATAACAGATGCACACTAGACTGAATATTAAACAAATTGTGTTTCACACTTGCCCATCTTCCATCTTGTGTCCTGGCCATCACGAGTATACTTGAGGTTCAGTTTCCCTCATCTATGAAAGCACAGACCCTACTATCCCTCCCACCCCCATGAGGAATAACCCAAAGTTGTTGAAGTTTAGATGAGAAGATTCTGGATTGATGTGTAATTGAAGATGTTGTATGAATTTAATTTATTCTAATTTCACAGTATGAGCTCAGTCACCCACACAAACTCCAGTTCTTAGGTTATGTTTTTCCTCAGTGAAACACTGATTTGGCTGGGAGTCCATTTGCCTGCTAGACTTGGCATTGTCTCCCCCATTGGAGGGACAGCTCATGTTTGGGTGTACCTCAGAGCCCTCTGAGCACACGGGGAATGGGCTGCTGTACAGTCGCCAAAACACATATTGACATGATAAACCACAATGGATTTAAGTGTTTAAAGTCAAAAATACACTTTCAAAAATAAGTACTTATGTTGGCTGATTGAGCAGCGTTACCTGGATGGTGAGTTGAGCTTGTTTAGAGTGAGCCACAGAGCAAACCTTTTCGTTTTGACATTTAGAACTGGTGCAAGGAAAACCAACGGGGGAAACACAATTCGGGGGGACATTCCTTATTTCTGCTCTATGGAACAATTGCAATATGCAGCAGAGTCATAGCCAAGCCAACAAACTCTGCAGGAGTCTATAAAAATGCTTAGACTCAAACCAAAGGTAAATGTGGCTTCCCAAATCCCTGGCTTTGTCCAATTCTATCTGTTTTACACTTGTTCATTTTTTTTGCCTCGTTTTTGTTTCATTTTACATCTGCAGTACCCTGTCTGGTGCCCAGAAAATCTGCTGTAAATGAATTCATCAAACTAATCAGGTGGTGGTGGCAAGTGCCTTTAATCTAAGCACTTAGAAGGCAGAGGCAGGCAGATCTCTGAATATGAGGCCAGCCTGGCCTACAGAGCTAGTTCCAGGACAACCAGGGCTCTACAAAGAAACTCTTTCTAGTGGAAAAAATAAATAAGTAGATAAATAAACAAACAAAAAAAGAATTCACCAAATTGAAAACAAAATGGAAAAAAATCACGTGCAGACTGGACATGACGGTGCTGCAATCCCAGTGCTCGGCGGATAGACACTGAAGGACCCTGAGTTCTGTCTTAACCAAGGTGAGCTGTAGCAAGATGTCAAGGGTTGGGAATGTGGCCCTGTGCAGAGCCCATGGCTAGCATGGCCCAGTCCCCAGGACCAGACTGTCTATTTTCCATTGACTTATTCTGTATTTGCCTGTGTTTAGACGCAGGCCCTCTCCTCCTTTAGTTACACACAGTTCCAATTACACCCTGCAGTTGTCACCACTGTTTGAATTTGCGTGGCAGATTGTGAGAGGAGTATCTTGTGTGAGCGAGCTATTTAGGTGAACCCTACTGCCCTGACTGTGGGTGTGATTTTTTTTTCACTCATTCCATTCGTTCAGACATGACTGCCTCTAACTTGTCCAGAGAAGCAGTGCACAGGCCTCCCGTCTGCCTGGACAGCATGTTTTTTTATTCCATCAACATAAATAGAAAATCTTTTTTAAAACTATGTCTGAACTAAACATAGACAGGTTTTATTTTTCTTGTCATTATTCCCTACACCACGGTCTAACAGTAATTTCCACTGCATTTACATTATATTCATATCTGTAAGCCCCTGAAAGATGATTCAAAGTATATGAGAGGACATGAACACATACCATGTAAAAATACAGAACTTAAACACCCCTGAGTTTGCTACCTGCAAGGGTTTCTGGAACCAATCCCTCTGTGCGAATGCTGGGGGGACAATATTTTTATGTTTTTCACTTTCAGCCACCATTTTGGAGCATTTGAATTAAATTTAAAAAAAATCCTGATTAACTAAATCTCTTTCTCCACCTAATGACCTCCAACCTGCACAGTTAGAGAAACTCAGATGACTCAGGCTGGTTTCTAAATTTACCCAAGGATTCCTTCCCTTTCCCCTGAATTGGTTCTCCACCCCATAGAGGGGCATAGAGAGAAGTGTCCTCCCGCCACGTTAAACCCAAAGAAGATCAGAGGTTGGCAGTCTATACCGGTGCTTTAGATGGATCTTCTGTGTTTTGAGACAAGGGCTTGTTTGATGTGGCTGCCTCTGTCAGAAATAAAGGTCCCTGGACAATTCTATTAACACACCACGGCCTCCATCAAGAAGGACAATGGGCAGTGAAGTGTTCTTCTTTTCTACATGAAACTATATTACTATAGTTTACATATAATATAGTTTACTAATGTCTAGATTATTGTATAGTTTCAGTTCCAGACTGGGCCATGAACACAGAGTGTAACATCCTTGAGAGTCATCCTGAAGCCATCATGGAAGAAATTGGCATAATATCAGCAGATCAGTTACAATATTAGACTTCTCTAAGGATTTTTGTCTAAAGATATTTAGCATTCTACAGATTCAGATTTGAAAATTGTTTTTCAACTTTGTGCGCAGTGTATTTATAGATGCCAATATACCTTTTCTGTACAAATTCAAAATCCATTGCAATTACTCACTGCCCTGGCGTCTCTGATGTCCTTTGCTGCCTGGACCAGGGAAAGCTTTGATATTGGCCCCCAGATTGGATGACGTCCTGTCAATAACCCAGATGTACAGCTGCAGCAATCAACAAACTGATCTTGAACATGTGTGGATACTGAGGGTCCTGAGAGATAGAAACAGTTTCTGAACATTAGCAAGTGGGAGGTTAATAATTCCTGCTGTCAATAAATGGAGCAAAGTTTTCATTAAGACTACTACAGCTTGGCACCAAATAATTCTTACTCCAGACTAGGATGCTAGCTTGAAGGTCAACAACATGGAGAAGTTATAATTGATCTATTATTCCAGTGTATAGAACCCAAATGTAAGACTCTTATTTTACAGGTTTAAACTCGATTACTTGAATGGGATCCCAAGAGCCTCGGTTCACTTTTGCCTCCACGCAAAAAAAAGGAATAGAAAACAATAGCAAATGGCTATGTGTGCCTTCTCCAGCCCAGTCACTGTGCTAAGCTTTTCATACACCTGTCTTACTCCACGCCCGTGTGCACTCTCTAAGAATGGCATTTGATAGATGCAGAACACGAGACCTCGAAGCTTAAGAAAATTATACAAGGCTCAGGAAATAAGTGTTAAGTTAGATCTTGCCTCAAAAGCGTGAGGACGATTCCCAGAACTCATAAAATGCCAAGTGTGGTGGAACACTAGAGAGCCAGAAAGAGGTGCATCCCTGAGAGTCATTAACCAGCCAATTTAGCTAATTAGTGTGCTTCAGGATAATGGGAGACCCTGTCTCACAGAAGGTGAATAGTGTTCCTGAGGCTGGCCTGAGATTGTCCTCTGACTTACACACACACACACAAACACACACACACACACACACACACACACAGAAAGAGAGAGAGAATTAAAATCGCATTATAAACTTAGCCACGCCTCCAACCACCGATGGTGTATTTCCCTCAAGAACGTACCTTCCCTCCTCAGCTTTCCCCAGCCTTCATCCACCAGTTCAAAATTTAGAAGGCGCAAGAAATAAAGTTAAAGGCATACGAAGTAACTGAATGAAGCATTCATCCACGCACTCATCCTAGGGAACGCCGTGAGGCTACACAAGACTGGAGACAGACAGACCGTGGTTAGCACAGCGGTGGAAAGAACGCCGGTGTGAGTTTTTGGTGGTGGCGATAAGCATAGAGTTTGTTTTCCTCCAGAGGCAGAGACATGTGGTCCATTGGGGGTTGTGAAAGACACTCTCCAGTGTGGGAATGCTCTGTGAGAGTCGTCATGGGACTGGAATGCCGTTCCACAGGGACGTGTACGTTTGAAGTGAATGAAACAAACAGACAAGGATGACACCGGTTGCCAAGCGCAGAGTATAAACTGAAGACACCCGTCCGGGATCTGCAGCTCCCCAACCAAGTTCTTCAGGGCGTCGTTAGCACAGGAAAATGACAAACCAATACATTTATCAAGAGAAAAATATATGCCACCTGGCCCTGATCCAGGCTTCTTATTTCATTCTTTCTTGCTATTTTATGACCGAGAACACTTTCTCCGCTCTCACTAATGCCATCTCCACAGCTCCTTCTGTAGCAGAGAGTGAGGAAAGGGTCCGGGGCACTAAACGGTTTTGAAAGCTTTCCTAGAGTGAATGAAAAGGTTTGGTAGAGAATCAACTACCCATCAATATCCTTCATATGTAACTTCCTCCTGGAATACACTGCTCTTATTCACTTTAACACTGCCTGCCTTACAAACTCAGTAAGTACTAACAGGTGAAAGAAATGACAATTCGGATAATAGCCACAATCAGGAGATCTGGAAAATAGGGCAGACATTAAGATGCAGGGTCAACCTGACGTGAAGAGGAAGAGCACAGGCAACTCTGCCTCATGCCCGATGCACTGAGTTTCGGTTTGGCATCTTTAAACCAAGAAGACCGTCTCCATAGAGCTGTACTAATTTTCAATAGAATGATGCTTATGAAGAGAAAATGTAAATACGACGTGCCACAATGGTCTCTGCCTTTGCACTCTCCAGAGGGGGACAGCTCCCATAGGCAATGCAAGGACAAAGTGAACAGTCGCATCACATAATCGTGCGCGGAGTCAAGGAGACCTGCGCTCCATGCTAAATCATGGCCGTGGGGGGAGGTGTGGGCAAAATTCAAGAGCCATTTCAGGAATGCCAAGGCTTGACTGGGCAGAGACAGTGGAAGTAAGAGGAGGTTCTCTGAAGGGAATGAAGGACAGATTGAAAGGGGGAGTGAACGGGACATGAGGGGAAGGCAATGGGTGGGGAGAAGAGGGCAGGGGAGGCTCTAGCTGCTGGTAGAACCATCTAGCCAACAGTCAGCTGTGTTGTGTGAATTGTGCCCTAAACCTTGATGGGGAATACTGCCTATTCTCCGTTACATGGTAAACACACCCAGTTCCTTTTGGAATCCTCCAGTTCCTGACCAGTGGGTTTTTATACTTCTCTTGCTTACTGGGGATTTCAGATGGGAATGAAGGAAGTGAGATAGTGGCGGAGTAGGAGTAAGAAAGATGAGGGAGCAATCTGGACCGGATGCTAGAAGGACGAAAGAAAGGGTGTGGAAAGAAGAGCCTTTTTCTGGCAGAAATGAGAGTTCTGTCTTTTATTGTTGGAGCTTGGGAAGAGAAGGTGTCAGAGGCTGTCGAGTAAAGCAAGACTAGGTGGCTGGTGCCATAACTTTACCAGAGTTCACCTAGACTCACTGCAGCTTTTACTTGTGAATACACCAGTACTATACATGCATCTCTCAAATGTCAGCACCCACACACCCAACAAACAGAAGTCTCTCCGGGTTCACTATAACTTTTGTTGTTGTTGTTGTTGTTGTTGTTGTTGTTTTGAGTCAGGGTTTCTCTGTGTAACAGCCCTAGCTGTCCTGGAGCTTGCTCCATAGACCAGGCTGGCCTCAAACTCCCAGAGATCTGCCTGCTTCTGCCCCCTAAGTGCTGGGATCAAAGAAATGTGCCACCACTGCCCGGTATCCAGCTCTTTTAAATTATACCTTTCAAATCACAGAAGACGCTCAAGGATGAAGCAGATAATACTCAAGAGGAGGCAGAACCCAAACTCATATGAACATAATGTTCTTACCACAATCTGCCATGCAATACTTGTATTATTAATCAGGACATTAATTCAGACGCTGACACTTAGCTTTTCACTTACATTATGATTGCTTCAGGAGCCACCATAAACATTCTTGCCCAGTACCCTGCACTTAGCTGAATATCTCTCTCCCTTCAAGGCCACACACCCCTCTCATTTTCTGTTCTTCCCTTTGTCTGAATTTGCTTGTTGCTTGCCCCCCCTTTTCCTCAACCCAGGTGTGCTTTAAAATGACCCTTTCTTTCTTTTCATTTCTTTAAAGGGACTCGCAGGACTTGAAGGAAGAATCCAAGTGGTACCCAAACTTATTAGGGACACTAAATAAAGCAAGATGGGAGAAGCTGAATGGGTAGGCTCGGGTGACCTTTGCAGACCATTAGAGCATTTTGGAGGCTAATGGGTGCTAAAAATAAATAAATAATAAATAAATAAATAAGTAAGTAAATAAGTAAATAAATAAATAAATAAATAATCCACCACTGAAGCTGTCTTCCCAGTCCCCAAGCATTTTTTTCAATGTGATTTCAGAACTTGCCTAGAGGAAGGGTGGGAATCCAGTGCATATGCGCAGCAGGGAGATGCATGCACATGCCCAGTGCACATCTCACAGTGTGATAGCACCATCTAGTTCTTGCAAGAAAGCCAGCCATTCAACAGGAAATCCTACAAACTTCTGGGACTGAGCACAATCCACAGCCCAGAGGCCGACCACACAAACGCCTCTCTATACAGCGGCAGGATGCTCAGCTGCTGTGTGACACAGTAACAAGGGTTGGAACAACTCCTGAAACTGAGAGTTATCACTGGGAATGGCTGTACTCACAAACAAAAATCAAATCGCGCAGCCTCTGTCCCTTTTGAAGCGAGGCATTCCATTCTCTTGTTCTTCCTCTAAAACGTCAAAGGTGGAATATTAACAAGCACATATAGGGTCCCCCTCTGTCTGGTTTTAGCAGATTTATTTGTGTCTCCCAGCTGTGCTGGGTAAAGTACAAATGCCACCATACAGGTGCAGGAATGAAGACGAAGCACAATGAATCTGACTGGGGATGTTATTTAAAAAAATAAAATAAAATACCTGAGAGCTCAGCCTGAGAAGACAGTGGGGCTGAGGGCAGCAGAGTACAGACATTCAAGATCAGAAAACAGGTTGGGGTTGGCAGTAGTAAGTGAAAAGGTCAAGTCCCTGTGTGGAGGAATTTCAGTATTTCATGCCTCATTCCTGAAATCTAAGGTCACTGGGCACAAGCACTGGAGACTCTTCTTCCAATCTGCTCCCTTCAGGTTCCAGATCGCAGAGTGTTTTGTAAGTCTTGGGAAGGAATGTGGGCATCAGCCTGAGAGGGTGGGTGGTAGGTCCTGGGGATTTTAACTGAAGGAATTTCTGCAATTTTGACAGGCTCACCTGCTGCTGGGGAGAAGGAAAATACATCAGGATCAGTGTCCTGGAATAGGTAAAACCATCACAGGGATCTGGGATCACTGCAAAAAATCTCTCTGCCTCCCAAATTATGTTTAACATACAAATTGCATTTGAATTTTTGTCTCAAAACTCTATCTAGTTTTCCCTTACATAGAAGGCAAGCTATGAAACACCAAACACAGCAATCTGAACCCATTCTACCTTTCTTTCTCTTGTGCTAATTCCCTTCACATGCTGTGGCTTCCATTAGTAAGGAATTCCCCAAAATGATACAGACATGTGCACCTCGGTGTTATTCGAGTTTTTTCCCTTCTGGTTTTCTATTATTCCTACCACAGTGCTATTTTGCAGTCTCCAGTCACACAGTGAAGTCCGTTGAGAAACTTTCTTATCCATATGCTCGTGCCCTGTTAGCTGAGCATCTATACGCCCCTGCACTGTTAGACAAGTATCCATACATTCCTGCACTACTAGTCTAGCATCCATATGCTCCTGTACTGTTAGCTGAGCATCAATACACCCTCCACTGTTATTCTAGCATCCATATGCTCCTGCACTGTTATTCAAGCATCCACACACCCCTGCACTGTTACCTGAGCATCCATACACCCCTGCACTGTTAGCTGAGCATCCATACACCCCTGCACTGTTTGGTACCTGAGCATCCATATGTTCCTATACTGTTACCTGAGCATCCATACACCCCTCCACTGTTAGCTGAGCATCCATACACCCCTGCACTGTTTGGTACCTGAGCAACCATATGTTCCTGCCCTGTTACCTGAGCATAAATACACACCTGCATTGTTAGTCAAGCATCCATACACCCCTGAATTGTTATTCTAGCATCCATATGCTCCTGCACTGTTAGCTGAGCATGCCGCTCACCAGAGGCACTTGGCAGATATTTGCTGGGGATAACTGAACTGATGGGGTTGGGTTTTTTTTTTTTTGTACTTGTTATTTCGTATTTTCAAACTGCAAAACCTGTAAGTAAAATGATTCAGTTGGTTATATGACATCATAAAACACTGTACAGAAAATGATTAAAAAATAAAAGATATATATAAAATAATAATTCAGAATGTAAAAATATATACAGAACAAATATAACAAAGAGATAATTTCCCAAAGATAGCCAAGGGCTTCTAATCCATTTACAGCAAGAATCTTAAAAGGAGGGGGCGAAAGAAGAAGAACATATCTGTTCTTCTGTCACTCATAAGACTGGTAAAGATGAAAAGAGTTTCCAGCTGGGATTCAAGATGCCAGGAAAGAAACACTCCAAGTCTTCATTGATCGGAGTAAATTGATGTGCTTCTCCTTGGACAGCAATTGATTTACCAGTAGCGACAAAATTTAAGATACCAAAACCTTCCATCTAAAGTTTCAACTCTTATAAATTATCTGATAGATAAAATATAACACAAATGACTGCTATCGCCTTGCTTCAAATTGTTCCAAACTATGCCTGTTAAAAGCAAAAAGCAAACTACAATGGAGCTTATATACTATGGTATTCCTTTAGTACAAAGAAAATAGGCAGATAATTCTCATATGTACCTGAGACATCTTGAAAAACCCTGGCATTGACTGCTTCTCGGAAGATTCACTGTGCTGTTGTCGGTCTTTGACATTGTTTGAACCTTGTACATTTTTCAGTTCTAAAAGCTATAACCTACCCCAAACACAAACATTTGTTGGTTATTTATTATGCACTAGAGGGTTATTGGACATTATGCCTATAACCATAAGTTATATCCTTTATGACTTCCAGGATTTTGCAAATGCAGTGGTTTTTAAAAAAGATTGTTTCATATTACAGACACGTAATAGCAACCTTCTCAGTCCACTGATAACCTGAAGGTTCTATATTAGGTGCACAGGAATGTGATTAAATGACATATATATGTATGTATATATATGCATACACAGACGTATGCATATAGATTGTTCTTGAATAGTCTTATACAAAATTGTCTTACATAAAAAGTTTGTGAAATACTCATTAACATTCTGACACATTTAATTACCAACTTACCCAGCTCCACGTCTCACACATCGTGATGCTGGAGAACTGTAACCACGGCATGTCCCACAATGGCATGTCCCTCCCTGTCATTTGTGGAACAACATGAGGGCTGTTGGCATTAGCTCTTCCTGAGGCATTTGGTACAGCTTGATACATTTGTTAGTCCTGGAATTTTCTTTTCTGGGGCTTTTTAAGACACCAATTTTCTCTCAGTGCCTGCTAAGGGTCTATTTAAGCTTCTTCCTAATTTTAGCAGTTCATAGCTGTCTAGGAATATATTCATTTCTTCTAGACTTTTCAGCTTATTGGAAAAGCTGTCAAAGGATTCCCTACTCTCCTCTAGAATTTATTGGATTCTGCTGTATCATCTCTCATTTTGCTAACTCAAGTCTTAAATCTGGTAGAGGTTTGTCAGTCTTGGTTGTCTTTCCAAAGAACCAACTGTTTACGTATATATATATATATATATATATATATATATATATATATATATATATATA
>LOJH01045441.1:0-16930 GCA_001685095.1 Ellobius talpinus
GTTTATTTAAAACATGATTGACAGAATACAGACAATTCTCCTGCACCACTTGCCATGTGTATCTCCCTCCAGGATGCTTGAATGTCTTGGATATGATGATTAGGTGTCCCCCCAAGCAAGTGATCCAAGAGAGAATCTCAATGATGGAAGCTATCGTCTTTCAAACCTAACCTGAAATTGCCACACCTTCATCTCTGTCACAGAAACCAACTCTGAGACAATATGGGAGGAGACCATACAGGGTGCAAGTATCAGGAGGTAGAGAGTGTCCAGGTCCGTCATGAAGGGTGGCTACCCAGTGGTGGTGAAAGACACAATCGTAACCTGAGGTCTGTGCTCTCCAAGATCATGGTTGTGGGATAGAGTAGATTAGGTGCAGACAGCACTTAGCCAGACAAATGAGGACAGGAAAGAGAGAACCCCGGGTCCTTGGCTCAGAGCTTTGCCCATAGTGCAGACCCTCAGATTCAGGGATGCCAAGACTGTGGTCAGCAGTGAAGTCTGGACAGTAGGGATTTTCAAGGTAGTTGAAGGAGAGAACAAGTTGCCCAGATGACTCAGGGCTGTAGTCTGAATCTAAGCAGGGCTAGAGAAAGGGAAAAGGAGGTGTTTACCAGAGTATTAAGACTAAGATAAAAGTCACATGTGAAAGCCTCATGCTCCCAGATGAGAAGACCAAAAGGTCACTGGCAGTTGAAGTCAGTGTAATTATAAAGCTGTCTTAAATGCCAGCCGGGGGCAGCACAGTGACTGTCCCTCCATACCTGCCAGGGATGCTAGGACAGGAGGGTGCATCTGCAGGCTCTGCCAGCCTCCTGACATTCAGATTCTGTATTGTAGGAAGAGGAGGGCTACTCTGTGCCATCACTGGACCCTCTTATCCCCAGAAGAACCTGTGAATTCCTCTTCAAGACCCCCCGTGCCATTGACAGCTTGCCCCACTCTGCAGTGACATGGAGAAAGGTTATTTCCCACCTCCCATGTTGAGCCCCACATTAAGCAGGGGGGTCCTTCCTTTTCCATCAGTGATGATCCCCTGCCTCCCAATAGGTGATTTCTCAGAGTCCATCTGAGCAGAGGAGGTGAGGAGGTGACTCACAGATCAGCAGGCTGTAGCCTTTACTGTTGGGGCAAACACATGCAGATATGGGTAAATCCCCCCCTGTTAGTCTCACCATTGATACCCTATGCTCGTTGAGAAATGAACAGATGGCACAGGATTTAACCAGGAGCACAGAAGACAGAAACTGATATTCCACACTAGAAGATCATTAACTGGGCATTGCACTCCACTGAGGCCTCCGAGAGAACATAAAAGTTAGAACTAAAGAGACCTTCTAGGAAAATTCACTTTAGTGGCCAATAATTTCACCCTCACCATCCCTTCTACCTTATGCCCACAGCAGACATTAAAAATCTATCTCAGGGGAACAGAGACAAGGCTAAGAGGTTAAGACCACTAATTGATCTTCCAGAGGATCAAGGTTCAATTCCCAGCACCAACATAGTAGCTCACAATTGTCTGTAACACCAGTCCCAGGAAATCCAGTACCTTCTTCTGACCTGCATGCATACGGTACAGGTACACAGATATACTTTTAAGAAAATGTCCATAAGCATGAAATAAAAATAAGTAAAATCTCAAAAAAAAATCTGGCTCAGCATTACTTACCCCTGAGTCTTCCTCAGGGCTGAACTCTAAGACAACCATCATCAGTTGTGATTATCTTCCAAGAACTGTGGTTTGTTATTTAGTAAAATTATATCAGAAATTCAGCCTCTCACACTGCCTGTATTTCAGCAGCACAGTAGTCCCATGTGACCAGCTGTATTCACACAAAATAGGACATTCCAATCATTACAGACAGATTCATCCACATATTCACCTTAGAAATGTGTTTCCCAAACGTCAATCATTCATCTGTCATTGTCATTTTGTTTTGTTTTGCTACATTGGTCACCTTTATTTTTAAGGTACAGGATCTTATAGAGACCAGGGTAGCTCCACACTTGCTCCATAACTGAGGATGACCTCAGTTGATGAATCCTGGTCCTCCTATCTTTACCTCCCAAGTGCTGGGATCACAGGTGTGCAGCAACACAGCCAGGGCTTCCTGTGAGTTAGTGAGCATTCCACCCTCTGCCTACATCCACAGCCCACAACCTCCTTTAAGAGAGATTGCCTAATAAGGACATTCCATGCTACATTAGTCTCCTTTATTTGTAACGGATACAACCCAGGGCCCCCTGCAGATGCTCCAAACTGCAGAGGACAGCAAACATAGTGTGTGGTGCTTTCTCTTATAGATCTGCAAACAGGTTTAGCCATAAATCAAGCACACTGGGTTAGTAATAACTAATAATGACATAATTGGGACACTATAGGGTGGTTCTTTAAAATTTATTAACTCTTTCTAGAATTTTCTCTTTAACATGTCATACTTCAGTTGGCCACAGAAAGTAAAGCCATGGATGGGGAGTGGAAAGCCGGTATTAGCTAGTCCAGTGCCATGGGAATTCAGGTATGGTCGCTCTAGAGACTCAACAACCCTGGAAAGCGACTGTTGTTTGCTATATGTTCTGAATGTAAGCATTGGCAGGGTCCTCATCGGCAGGGTCCTTTCCCAATACTGTTGTCTGTGCTGTCTTAGAGTCACTAAAGACTTCACTTCTAGCCCCCCTTTTCTCCATAGTGCCCCATGGCATCTCCAGCCTACAGAATGTGGAGGCAAGTGATGTTGATTATTTTGGGGCAGCCATGTTCCTCCTCAATCAATCTGCCATGGAAATCCCTCTTCTTTTGCCTGTCAGCAAAGCTACAAGAGTCTGTGTCTGGGATGTTTTGTAGATACTGGATAAATAGAGCTTGGAGCCACTGAGATGTTTGGACTTATTTTTGTTTTAGCAGCTAACCTCACTTATCCTGACCATTCCATCAAGTGCAGAGGTGTTGCACATACCAACAGCCAACTGGGGCTTGTCCATGATAAAGTCAAAACAATTGAAAAAGAATCTGAAATGAAATAACTTTCCCACTTGGTGTAGGAGTAACTTCTGTTTGTGTGTTGCTGTCATAGGATAATGAATAAAGAAACTGCCTTGGCCTAGTTGATAGGGCAGAACTTAGGTGGAGAAGACAGAACTGAATTCTGGGAGAAAGAAGCAGAGTGAGAGAGCTGCCATGGAGCTGCCAGAGTCAGACATGCTGAATCTTTCCCTGCAAGCCATGACCTCATGGTGATATACAGATTAATAGAAATGGGTTATATCAAGATGTGGGAGTTAGCCAATAAGAGGCTAGAGATAATGGGCCAGGTAGTGATTTAATTAATANATAAAGAAACTGCCTTGGCCTAGTTGATAGGGCAGAACTTAGGTGGAGAAGACAGAACTGAATTCTGGGAGAAAGAAGCAGAGTGAGAGAGCTGCCATGGAGCTGCCAGAGTCAGACATGCTGAATCTTTCCCTGCAAGCCATGACCTCATGGTGATATACAGATTAATAGAAATGGGTTATATCAAGATGTGGGAGTTAGCCAATAAGAGGCTAGAGATAATGGGCCAGGTAGTGATTTAATTAATACAATTTCTGTGTGGTTATTTTGGGTGTAAGCTAGCCGGATGACCAAGACAAACAAGCCGCCTCTCCTTGAAAGCCTTCTGGGTGTGCTTTTCCACCTGTGAGGACATGGTGTTGACTTATCAATGTCATGAGAAATTATTTCATTTCCTGCTGCTCTGGTGTGTAAATGTTAAGCTAAGGGAAATTTTGACGAAGAGGAAACCATGTTCTCTTTTGAGACAGGTCTTCCAGTGTACCACTGTGCCCTGCAGAGGAAAACATTTGTGTCCCTTATCCAGTCCAGCCTGGGAATTTTCCAGGTGAGAAGAAGGTTCCCACCAGAAGGGATTTGTCTAAACTTCTTCTACTTGTTGCCCAGTAAGGATCACAAAATAAGCATCTTGACTCAAGGGGCTAGAGAGACAGTGCAGCAGTTAAGAGCACATACTGATCTCACAGAGAACCAGAGTTTGGTTCCCAGTGAGTACAAGTGCCTATGCCTCCAGTTCCAGAAGCTTTGATGCCCACTTCTAGCCTTCACAGACACCAGACACCTTGCCCTCATCACAGAAAATTATACACATAAATAAAAATAAAAATAAATAAATGTTCTGGGACATACATTCAAGTACCTTGGCATTACTGGCTCAAAGATTTAAAAACTAATGAATAAAAGAAAACTCCATTTCTGGAAATGTGCCCTTGTAAAGAAAAGCACATATGATTCTTTCAGCTCTCAACACAAAACCAGCCTTTCAAGAATAGATCATTGTCTGGCAGAAGATTGTGGACTTGGCACTTATCATCAGCTGGGTATGTCTCATGTCAGTGAATCCAAGGGCCTAGAGTTTATCTGTTCCAGAAGCTGCTGGTTCCCTTTAAGATGATACAACTAGCCTTCACAGTTTGCTCCCTAAGAACCACAGCTCTCAGTATGCACACGCTGAGTAGCCCCTGATCTGAAGTTTCATCTCCGCCACACAGAACACAGTTGTAGCAGCATGCTGGATCCTGTCTAAAGAAGAGCTGGCATCTTCCATGCCTAAGGCACTGGATGAAGAAATATGAGCCATAGGGAAAGACCAAAAATGGAGGGAGAGGAGTCCTACCTTACAGTGGCCCCTTCTGAAGGCACCAAAAGTGAAGCCACATAGTCACAACTATGACAACCGCAGTCTGACAACAGCGGTGTCAGACTGGCCAGACTTCTCTAGCTGAGCACAGTGCACCCAGTAGGAGGTAACATTAACATTAACACTACTGGAAGGTAAGTGTGGCACAGGACCAGGTAAATAAGTACGAATGAAGATAGCTTGAGACAAAGAAGTCCTTTGAAAGGTCCTGAGGTGAGAGGGACTTCAGGGGCCACTGTTGGGACAGCAAATGGTAGGGCTGAAAGGACAATACCCATGTCATGCAGAGCTCTCTGGATCCCATCTATGGTAGCCCATGCATGAATGTGTAACCCAGGGCCAAATGAGACATAAGGGCTTCAGGCTATACCTTCCCTCCCTGGGTTAAAGAGTAATGCATCCTTGGGACATTGATTTCCTATTTTGAGTGTGATCAGGTTGTTTATGTAATGTTAAAAAACTAAACGAGACAAAAACTTCAAAGATGCTGTCACAGAAGTCCATGTTGACACCATTCCAGAAGTCCCTTTCCTCCAGTCCACTCATCCTACCACAGGGCAGTTGTCCTTGTTTAGGCAACTTTAGTCAGACATTCTGTCACTTGTAGCCCAGAACTATGGTGCCTTTTTGTCATGAGGGCATTAAAGGCTGTACATGAAAAAGAAAACCCCAAGACCATACAGCTGGAATGCCTGCTACACAGAACACAGCTCCAGAAACCCAGCTGCTCAGAACATCTGCAGCTCAGAACTTGCTCCAAGAATGGGGAGGGATCAGTCTCACAGGGCTCTGTATGTCCGTGCATCCCATCATCTTCCAGACAGATGGCAAGGTAGTTGATTCCCTAGGCCATCACCTGCTGTTTGCCTGCAGGATGGACTGTTGGAGAAGCATTCACCCCTTATCAAGTTGGCTTCTTAAACTCTGCTTTGCCCACAGCAAACAGAACCCATGTGCATTTGCTACTCCCAGGACCATCCAAATACTGCAGCCTTAGTTAGGATTTCTAGACACCATGACCACAACTCTTATAAAGGAAAACATTTAATTGAGTCTGGCTTACAGTTTAGAGGTTTAGTCCATTATCACCATGGTGGGAAGCATGGTGACACACAAGCAGACATGGTGCTGGAAAGGTAGCTGAGAATTCTGTATCTTGATCCACAGGCAACAGGAAGTGAATTGTGTCCTACACTGGGCATACCTTGAGCACAGGAGATTTCAAAGGCCACCCCCACAGTGACATACTTACTCCAACAAGGTCATACTTACTCCAACAAGGTCACACCTCCAAATAGTGCCACTCCTTGTAGGCCAAACATTCAAGCATTTGAGTATGGGGCCATAACTATTCAAACTACAACATCCCACTCCCTGGCCCCCATAGACTTGTAACAATAATATGTTGCAAAATACAGTTAGTTCAACTTCAAAATTTTCCATAGTCTACCACTGTCTCAAACTTATTTAAAAATCTAAACTTCAAAGTCTCTTCTGAGACTCATGCAATCTCTTAACCGTAATCCCCTGTAAAACCAAAATCAAAAAGCAGTTCACATACTTTTAACATATGGCACAAGATATACATTACCATTCCAAAAGAGTAGAAAGGGAGCATAGTGAGGAAATACTGGACATTGGACATGGAGATGCAGAGTTTGGAGTTTGCCTAGCTGGCTTTCAGTCTTGCTTTGATCCAGTATTTCCTCATTATGTTTTTTTCCCGTGTCTGATGTCAAAACGTTCTTCAGAATCCTGTTCAGCTTTGTTGACTACATCACTCTTCTTTCTCCTGGGCTGGTTCCAGTCCCTGTTAGCAGCTCCATTCCACTTCCTGGTGCCCCTTTCCTCCTTAAATTTTACATTTTGTATTTTACTTGATCAGCTTGTTCCTTATTATAAATCTTCATTAGAGTCAGCACTAGTAACTACACAGCAGAGTCTATATTAGGCTGCCTTCAGATTTCTTCTGTGGATTCAATTAGTCTAAAACTCTTTATTTTAACCTAAGGCAGACTTTCCAGACAAGGGCAAAAAGCAACCACGTCTTCACCAAAATATCACCAGAATGATCCCTAGGCATCATACTAAAATTCTCCCCTGAAACCTCTTGAGTCAGCCCTCCACAGTTAAAAGCACCCTCAGCTCTACTGTTTTCCGTGTTCCTACTAGGATGGTCCATTAGGCCCCCCTTAAAGTGTTCAACTGCATTTTTAATCCATAGTCCCAAATCCATATTTCTGCAAACCAAAACATTATCTGGCCTTTCACAGCAATAACTCAGTCGCTGGTATTAACTTTGTCTTAGTTAGAGTTTGTGTTGATGTGAAGAGACACCATAATCACAACTCTTGTAAAGGAAAACATTTCATTGGGGCTGGCTTACAGTTTCAGAGGTTTAGTCCATTATATGGCAGGAAGTGTGGCATCATGTAAGAAGTAAACATGGTGCTGGAGAGGTAGCTAAGAGTTCTCTATCTTGATCTTCAGCAACAGGAAGTGAACTGTGTCCCACACTGAGCATAGCTTGAGCATACGAAAGCTCAAAGCCTGCCCACACAGTGACATACCTAACTCCAATAAGGTCACACCTCCTAACAGTGCCACTCTCTATGGATCAAGCATTAAAACACATGAGTCTATGGGAACCATACCTATTCAAACCACCATAGCAGATATGGTAGCAAAGTAGCAAATGAAGATTAAGTTGAATGTGATTTTTAAACTATATCTTGAATGTTTTGCCTGAAGAAAAAAGGATTTAATTAGAAGAAGTCAAAGCTTATGGAGACTTTCAACAATTTGTAGATACCCCCAAGGGCTTCACACATGGAATGGGATCAACATATGTTCTGTGTTGACAGAATTGTGCATAGCTGATTCCGCCACTCAACCGTTTAGAAACACGGTATCTGGGGTTAACAATGAGGCAGGGCCAGTCCAGCCCTGACTCTCAGTCCCACCTCAGTTCCGCAATGATACTAGCTGAGTTATTTCTACTAAGCCTTCTTTCATTCGAGGAAAGTCCTGGCTTATAGAGTGGCTATAAATACGTGTCATGCAGCTTCCTGTGACTATAATAAACGCATGAGATATTAACTAATACACATATAAAGGTTCTTTTGGCTCATAGCTTTGGAGGTTTCAGCCTGTGGTCCAATGACCCGATTGCATTTTTATTCTGTGGCAAGGTGGGGCACCACGGAAGCTTGTGGAGAGAGTGAAGAAATGGGAGAACAGAAGAACCATGGTCTTGATATCTTAAGGAAGACATTTTTAATGTCTGGAAGAACTTCCACTAGGCTCCAACATGACCTAAGGTCCGCCATCTTCCAAGAGCACCACCCTGGGGAGCAAACCTTTAATTTCATATCAATAAGGACAACAGTCACAATGCAATAGGGTAGTGGCATCATTGCTGTTATTGGCGTTTACTCTAGAGTGCAGAATGATGTCCTGACACTAAATGGGTCCTGGGCTCCAGGAGGCAGGGACACGGAGTGATTGCTCTTGTTGCTCCACCCCAGCTTTCCTATTGTTACTACTGTTACCATCAGCAGCCTGATTGATTTATTCAGAAGTATAGAATAGGCCATGTGGGCCAGGTCTATAATCCTGTTCCTCAGGAAGATGATCCAGGAGTTACTTAAGTTCAATCCTCACCTGGGCAACTTAGGAAACCCCTGAGTCAAAAGCAGTTTGGTAATGTTTGGTTGCTATCTCTGGAAGGCAGCAGAGAAGCAATGGAGATGGCAGAGAGGGCATGTGCATGTGGGGAGCTGGAAGGAGTGGAGGGAGAGGAAACTGTGGTCAAGATGTAATGTATGAGAGAAGAATAAATAAAAAGGAAAATGTTTTAAAAGACCAAGGGGCCATGGACTGAAGAGTTACTCAGTGGTAGAGCACTTGCCTAGCGTTCCCGAGTACAGAAGAAAAAGGAAGAGCAAGAGGAGGGGTGGGGAACCGAGGGAGGAACAGTTGCACACTGCACAGTTGGCATCACTTGGGAAACCTCAAACACATTTTTCAGAGGCCTGTGGAACACAGAAAGAATGATGTTCAGGTATTCTTGGTACTTCTTCAACTAGATAACTTTTCTGATGAGTAAGTGTCCTGTACATCTGGGCTCCTCATCCTCAGCCCTCTTGACACTGAGATGGCTCATTCCATGTCATGAGGTCTGACTTGTGCATTGTGGAGTCCAGTGGCACTACCATTTGTGACACCCAAACTTGTCTGTGGTCACTCAAGGTCAGGGTAGAGAACTTACCATAGTAGAGATGCACTGGCCTGAGGATTGAGGATCCTCATAAATTGAGTAACTTTGTTGACCATAGGAAATGTTCAACATCAGCATGGCTGTTATGTATGCTTGTGCTGGGGTCTATCCCTGTTAAGGTGAGTGTTAGATATGAATCAGAATGGCCCCCCACAGGCTCATGTGTTTGAACATGTGGTCTTTATTTGGCAGCACTGTTTAGGAAGGCTGTGGAGCCTTTGAGGAGTGGCCCGGCTCGTGGACATAGGCCAGAGAGGTCCAGCATTGTTTCTAGTTGGGAACACTCTGATTCCTAGTGCATTAAGACATAAGTAAGTCATGCTGCAAGCTCCCAGCCATGGGCTGACCCACACTTAACTGCCATAGTTTCTCTGCCGCAGTGGACTGAGGTCCCCTGAAAGTATGAGCAACAGTAAGCCCCCTTTCCCCAAAGTGCTTCTGCCAAGTACATGGTTATAGCAATGAGAAAACCAGGGCCACACCAGTTCTGAGCAGACTTCTGGGTATATCCACAGCCCATGTCCTGCAGAGTCAGCTAGGCCACCTGCGTGCCACACCACCAGCAGCAATCCCAGCTCAGCTTATAGAGTCAGTTGACTAGGCCAACCTCGGAAGGGCCCACAGTCAGAAAGGAGCTTTTCTGCATTGAAATACATACTTCCCATCTACCAGTATATGAGACCGAGGACCAAGGACTCTGCACAATAATGCCACCACCCTCCCTTCTCCCAGAGGATGACAGTGGTTTCAGGGAGGCCCAGCTTCTGACCACAGCAGATGAGGTTATGTAATTTGTTTCGAAATTGTTCCCATGTCTCCACCTGCAGTGCACTGACCTGACCTTCTGTTGCCATGAGCAACAGCATTCTCTTCATGACCTCATTGCGAGACCAGAGTGGGCAGGCATGGTTACTGTGCAGTGAGGCCACCTCTCCCAGTGCACAGCCCGAGCTTACCCCATGGAACCCACACTTCCACAGATGGTCTTTACTTCCCCTCCACTCTCCTACCCTCTGACCTAGTTCTCCGTACTCTCGTCCTTGCCACAAGAAGCTCTCAGAAGAAAATGAGGTTTGATAGAGTGAGAAACTCTGCTGTCTCAGCCACTTACAGTACCAAGACTTTATTAAAGACCCAGACAGGTCCTGCAGTGATGAATCCTGTCTATCCCTTTTAAACACAGCACCCCTAATGTGTTTCATTGCAAAGCCTTATCCAGCTAGGCAGCCCCAACCAGCAGGCCCCGGCTCCATCTCCTCTTATTTTGAGCACTGGGACATTCTCATCTCCCACATCGTCCAGTTCAGTCCTGTGATAACAGTTTCCATAGAAAAGGCACAGGGCTGGGGCAATTTTGTGGAACTGTAATGTGAGCCATTGATACATTGTCTGTGGGTGTGAAATCTCCCCAGTGGTCGTGGTTTGAACTCTGTGTCCCCAGCTTTTTTGGAAGGCCATTGAGCCTTTAAAGGGTGGAGCCTCCCTGAAGGAAGTGGGTCCCAGCAGTAAGGGGTTGAGCCTTGATCTTTTATACCTGGCTCCACTTCCTGTTAGCTCTATTTCCTGTCTGTGGATTCAATGAGACCAACTGCCTCAACCTCCTGCCTCCACACCTCCTTGTCATGATGGACTTTATCCCTTCAAAGTGTAAGGCAAAATGAAATCTGTCCCTCCTTGTTGCTCTGTGTCTGGTGTTGGTCACAGCAGCGAGAACACTCACAAATGCAGGGAAAAGGTTTCAGTAGCTTGCAAGTTCAACTCACAACACTGCCTCCCAGAGTTTAGCTCAGAGGCCACAACGTGGTGAAAGGAACTTAGGACATTTCTCATCTGAGGTGTACAGAATGAACTCACACACATGCTGCTCGGGCCATGCTCTTTATTCTTCTGCCTGTCTAATTCCTTGGCCAAGTTGTCTATAATTTCTTATCTCTAATTCTTTAGTTCTAAATATTTTTCTAATTCTGTTTCAACTCTTTGTTCCCATTCTTCCTGCTTTTTTGTTCACCCAGTTTGAATACAGTTTTTTTTTTACAGGAGGCTTGAAGCAATAATAAAAAAAATTACAAGAATTATATCTCATTGGTCAAAAGCACATTCCTTTGGGTGAGTGATAAGGGAAGAGCCCTTTACCATGGTAGCACAGTTTCAGGTTTTCCAGAGTAAGGCTGTGACCAGAGGACAGGGGCACAGTGCCCAATAGTCCTTTTATCAGCTAGACTTGCCAGACAAAGACTTGGCATGATTTTTCGGCTTCTTTGTGTTACTAACCTTGGTTAGTTGGTTAGACACCTGCCACTCGGCCTTGTGCACAACTGTAAAGTTTTAAATTTATGATCCAATTACAAAACTTTTATTCCAGTTTGAACTAGTTCTGAGGTAAAAAATGAGTTAATTGTGTGCGGTTTGTCTTATACTGAAGACAAATTGTTGTTTTCTGATATTAGTCTAAGTAAAAGGAACAAAGCAGCTTTAAGTGCCTCACAGTCCTTATGTGACAATAGATCTAGGCACAAAGCAAATCCTAGTATATTTTCTATGTATCAAAATCATACAGATTAGTGAGAAGTCATCTTCTTGACCATTCACAGATATATGTGCCCAGAAAATTGAGATGTAATCATGAGATTATACATACACATCAAATGAGAGTGCACAATTAGATGTGGGTATTGGGGAGACATCAGAGTTTTCTTTGCTCATGTGGATTGACACACAGGAGCAGTCAGTATTTATAGGCAATATTGTCACAAGCCTTGCCTATGCATTTCCTCCATGGGATTAGTTGATCACCTGATGGGTCAACCTTATAAAATCAGCTGTCACCTGTTGTAATTGTGCCATGGCCCACAGCAGCTTATGACAAAAAGAATTTTACCACAGCCACAGCTATGTATTTCCTGTATTGAAAACCTTGCCTTCTGTGGCCGCACTTGGAGATGGAGCTGCTGACAGTTTTTGGGTTTACATATCCCAATTTATATTACCCAAAATGAAAGAACACCTCCCAGCTCTACTTGGAAAAGCCTGAATGGAAATGTCTGTCCTGCTGTGGGTAAGGCAGGCCAGAGAGTAGTAAGATATAAGGTCTGTAGGCTGCTGTCCCAGTGACAGGAACCTGCCCCAGTGAACTGTATCATTTGGGCTGGCAATCCCCTGAAAATATCTTTTGGCAGCTATCTACTGAGCCCTAGTTAGTGTGTGGTACTACACGAGGGTGGTGCTCCCCTACAATTGCCATGATAAGTTACACACACTACTGACTTAGACAGCTATGAGCGTGAGGCCAAGCTGGGCTGCCCGAGGGTCTGAAGACAATCTCTTTTGTTCCTCCCTCCCAGCTTCTGCTGGCTTTCCTGACTCGTGACTCTTGGTGGTCTTTGTCCTATGAACCCATCACCTTCACCGCTGTCTCCCCCTGCATACTCATAGCACGTTCTCACCAGCGTCTGTGCACCGTGGAGCTTCCCAGCTTTCTCATTGGCTACCAGTCATTGGGTTCAGAACCCATATGGGAGATACAAGATAATTCCATCCGAAGACCCCAAATTTCCCCCCACCCACCATGCACACTTAGTGATCCCAGACATTTGCCTCAGCTCGGGGAGGGTGATGTTCCTATACTCCCATGGGTAGAGGGCAGGGCTATAGCTACACATCCCACTGTACACAGAACAGACTTCCATGACAGTGAATGATCCAGCTCAGAATGTCAGGATGGCTGAGAACGAAGAGCCATGGCTGAGGATGTGGAGTCCTGTCTAACGGGAACACTCGGTGGACATAGTTTGCCTCAGCCCCCCCATTTCACTTCATTTAATCTCATCTACAAAGAGTGACATGGTCTGACCTCGCCTCCTCCATCTTCCAGCACAGCTGACTTAGAGAAAGGCCTTCACCCTGGATGACTCTGCTTCAGTGGCCGGTTGAACATATTGTCTTACTTTTGCAAGGTACCCCAGTAAAGGCACATGTGTAAAGTTCTCAAGCACCACATCCTTGTACATGGCCTTCTGGTCAAGTGTCAAGCTGGCCAGCTCCTGCTCTGTGAAGTACACAGCCATGTCTTCAAAAATCTTAGGCTCTGGTTGTACAGAGATATTTTCCATCATAAATTCTTTTAGTCCTGTAGTTAATACAGGCTCAAAAATTTCAGGACCAAGGTTCAGGCCGCCACCTACGCCGACTAGGACTTAGACATATTAAGAAATACCAGGGGCCAGTGACTTGGCTCAGAGTGGGAAACACCACCTGAAACCAAGCCTAGGGACGTACGTGAGTTTGATCCCTGGGACCCACATAGTGAGAAGAGAGCTGTCCTCTCTGATGGCATGTGGGTGCCGCAGTATGCATATGCCTTCCCTATTTAAACATACACATGGAATAAAGTGTGTTCTTCATGAGTGCCCGGTGCACCCATACATTCTAGCCCAGCCCCCTCCCAGGCTAAGGCTGGCTCACTGTGCTCACACGTGAAAGGCATTGGAACAGCCCGAGACTGATTTTTATTTTTCTGTTTTATAATAGTTTTCAAGGTAACATTTGCTGGTCTTCTAAAAACGTCCTGCACCACACAAGTTGGCAATTACAAATTTAATGCAGAAAGGACAAGGGTAGGAGATTCTCCCTGGACACCACTTCAGCACTTTCTCTTGAAATTCTCATTGCTTTCTGAGTCCCCTTGGAGGTCATGGCCACCCTGTCCCTTCTGACCTGCACCACCCATAGAAATAAGCAAGCTCCACGCCCCTAGCTCCTTGTGGCCCAAATGGGGCCATCCTGTCTCTAACTGGGCTGGCCTTCTCATGGAGACAGCATTTGTCTGGGACTGAGCACAGCCACTGCCCAATGCTCTGGAGCCAAACTAGAAAAGAACGAGACAGAGGGAAGCCAAGACGAAACACTGGAAGGTAAAGACTCCTGGGTCTACTTCCTGTGTCCTGAGAAAATGAGAGAATCACACGGTGGATGTATTGCCCACATTCGATCACATGGTGTCCCTGCATCATATGACAAATTTCCCCCAGCTTAAAACTGTGTCAAGTTGCAATGGAAGAGAGTCTGTTAGCTGTTCCATGAGAACCTAGGGTTCATCTTCCTTAGCAGTCTTGAGCCTCCTCCACCGCCATGTTGACATCCTCCTGGGACTTACAGTGCCTCATCCATAGACATGAACAGTAATAACTGCTGCACAGGGGTATATTACAAGTTAAATAAGATGCAACTCTGGAAGCAGAGAAAAAACTGTTATTATGTATTACTCCTCTTTTGGTAGACTATAAATTACTTAAGAGCAAAGACAATTTATATATTTTAAATTCCCAATGCTTAGCTCAGGACTTGGCACATACTAGAGTGTCAGAGAAATACACAGTGGATACTTGAATTCTTACCATGAGTGACCTTAATACCTCAGGTTCCTAGAGATATTACATTTGTGTGTGGTGTGTGTGTGGTGTGTGTGGTGTGGTGTGTGTGTGTGTAGTGTGTGGTGTGTGTGTGCAGTGTATGTGTAGTGTGTATGTGATATATGTGTAGTGTGTGTATGTGTGTGGTGTGTGTGGTGTGTCTGTGTAGTGTGTGGTGTGTGGTGTGCGTGTAGTGTTTGTGTGGTGTGTATGCAGTGTGTGTGTGTAGTGTGCGTGTACAGTGTGTGTGTACAGTGTGTGTGTGTGTGTGAATGCAGATGCACTCATGCACAGCATGCTTGTAGAAGTCAGACAACAACTTCAGGGCTGGTTCCTCACCTTCCACCTTGGAGGCAGTGTCTTTTTGTTGTTAGCTGCGCCTGTATCAGACTAGCTGGCCCACAAGCTTCCAGGGACTTTCCTGTCCCCACTTCCCATCTCACTTTAGGAACACCAACATTGCAGATGTACATTGCTGTGCCTGGCTTTTACATGGGTTCTGGTGAGTCAAGCTCAGGTCTGGACAATTACACAGCAAGCAGTTGATCCACTGAGCTGTCTCAGCTCCATCCTGTGAGGAAGCCAAGGCTGAAAGGAGTTTATTCGTCCCTCAGAGCCACACAGCTTGTGGTAGCAGCAGGCTTCAGTCTGCTGTCTCTACCCTGTGAGCTTCCACGGCAGCTATCACATCAGACTGGCCACGTGTTAGGCTTTGGGCGGCTGGGGAGCAGCAGGCTGGGCCTCCTGCCTGCCCTACATCTGTCCCTTGGAAGCCCCTGGAGCTGATGCGGAAACCAGGGACAGGACAGGTGCTCGACATACCACCTGCTTAGCATGCAAGGATAGTGACAGGAACCTCCCCCAGCATGCCGACACCTCGTGCTCGCCCGGTTAGTCAGGTAGCGGTGCCAAGCCCCATCACCATCACCTACGGATGGCACACAGGGCAGACTCCACCCGCACACATGCTTCAGCCTCTGCTCCCCACTCCAGCCGAGGCTCCAGCTCTTCGCTCGCTGCTCCTTTTGTTTTAATTAAAGCAGATGATTCATCCTTGTGGCAAAACTTTCGCCCAGCAGCAGAAGACACAGACAGATGTAGAGGCACACATCGCCTCAGATCTCCGCGAGCACTAAGCTCTCCAAGGCCAGCTCCCTGAAAGTCATCTCCATTTTCAGGCTCTTGTTAGCCTTCCAGAAATAGTTTATGCATCCCCAAGTCTAGGAATCTATTTTAAAAACACAGGCACACATGCTTCCCCCTCTAGTTAATAGGACATGCTGGGCCCTCTCAGTGCTACTCAGTGGAGAACTGAGTAGCATGCTTCCCGCGGCATGCCAGGACGTTTCGTTATTGCATGGACGGATAATGGGCCCCATCCACTTATCCTTGTTCACCGAGCCTCCATGAGTGCTTCAGAGCTTCTGGCTTCACTTCAGGTGCAGGGAATTGCATAGAAAACCAGATCCTGATGTAGAATTGCTGGGTTAAATTTTAAGTTTAATTTTAATTTCAATAGATTACTAGGATAGTCCCCTCTTGCTCAGTTTCCCGGTGTGGGGTATCCAACTGTGTCTTTGAGAGTATGAACCCTCTTTTAGCTCCCGCGGTGTGCCCTCCTCCAGGCAGATACCTACCCATGAGTTATAAGTCAGAATTATGAGGCTGGCTGCCAAAAGCATTTTTAGAAAAAAAATCTTGTGAACAATATGAATAATGCATGCTCATAGAAGTGATTGAAGCAAGTGCCCAAAAATGAAGAGAAATTTTTACATTAGATTAAGTGATAGATGTGGGGTTTTTTTTTGCACAAGCAAAACTGGGTTTGTTTTTTTACTTTGTATGGGTGCTTATATGTTAGTGCATGTGTGTGCAAGTGTATGCCAGTGTGTATGCATGTGCATGCATGAGTATATGGAGACCAGAAGTCAAATTAAGTGCTTCCTAAGGATCCATCTACCTTGCTTTTTTATTTGGTGTGTGTGTGCATGGGGAGGGGGTCATATGCATACCTGTCCAGTACATATGCCCATAGAGTCCAGAGAAGGATGCTAGGTACCTTCTGTCATTCTCCATCTTATTCCCTGGAGATTCTCACCATGCCTGAAACTTGTGGGTTTGAGGCTAGACTTGTGGTGGTCAATGAGTGCTAGTGATCCTCCTGCCTCTGTGCATCCTCTCCCTGCCCCAAGGCAGGTTACAGGCACACACAGCCATGCTCAGGTTTTNGGGGGGGGCAGAGACTCAGGTCTTTGTTGAGACAGTCTCTCATTGGCCTGGTACTTCCAACTAAACCAGGCCAGCTGACCAGCAACACCCGAGTGCTTTGCCTGTCTCCGTCTCCTCAGCAGTAGAATTACAAGTGTGTGCCACCTTCCCGCCTTCTTCTGCTGCTGCTCCTCCTCATCATCATCCTCGTCCTCCTCATCCTCATCCTCCTCCTCCTCCTCGTCCTCCTCCTCCTCCTCGTCCTCCTCGTCCTCGTCCTTCTCCTCCTCGACCTCCTCCTCCTCCTCGTCCTCCTCGTCCTCCTCCTCCTCCTCCTCTTC
>LOJH01045443.1:2692-13595 GCA_001685095.1 Ellobius talpinus
ACCATGTGGTTGCTGGGAATTGAACTCAGGACCTTTGGAAGAGCAAGCAATACTTTTAACCACTGAGCCATCTCTCCAGTCCATTCTCAATTGTTTATTACTGTGATAGATACAGAATGATAGATTCTACTTCCATTTCTTCTTTTGTCCAATTTAACATTCTTCTAGAAGAAATAACTTTCCCTTTTCCCTCCTGTTCGGGACATAAGGATTCTTAAGTTTTTAAGGATTTGATTATGAGGCTTGGATGGTTATAGATCTGGCTGTGTCTAAGGTGGGGGGACTAACTCCTGCCCCTACAAAATGGTTCCGGCTCTTTTAAGTACAGGTTTACCCAAGCCCAGTGGAGCTTCTTCTGATGGGCAGTGATATTCAAAAAACAGCTAATCTAAATACTTTTTGTTCTAGAGGGATTATTTTGAAGATTTATTCATTATTTCTGTCTGCATGTCTGCATGCACACCAGAAGAGGGCACCAGATCCCATTACAGATGTTTTTGAGCCACCATATGGTTGCTGGGAATTGAACTCAGGATCTCTGGAAGAACAGCCAGTATTCTTAACTGCTGAGTCATCACTCCAGCCCTTGTTCTAAAGTTTTAAGTTTTGAAATCATATTTTAAATAACCAAGACTTTAATGTTTCTATTTCACAATGTAGTGTGAGTGTTGCTTAAGATCTTCTTGTTGTTGTTTATGCCCTTAGATGAAACCAAGAGCCACTGGGAAGTATCAGCACTTTCTCGAGCTGCCCAGAAGGGATTTAATAAAAATGTATTGAAACATCTGAAAAGGACAACAAATATTTCACCAGTAAGAAATCCTTTGTCTTTTCTTTACCTTAAGTCACTCCCTGGTACCACCTTCTGTCTCAGTCACTGTTCTGTTCCTGTGAAGAGACACCAGCAACTCTTACAATAAAAGAAAGCTTTCAGTTCGGGCTGGCTCACAGTTTCAGAAGTGAGTCCATTTTCATCATGATAGAGAGAATGACAGCACACAGGCAGACATGGTGCTGTAGAAATAGCTGAGAGTTCTACGTCTGGATAAGCAGGCAGCAGGAAGAGAGACACATGACTTGGCTTGGGCTTTTGAAACCCCAACACACAGCTCCTGTGATACACTTCCTCCAACGCCACACCTACTCCAACCAGGCCACATCTCCTAATCTTTCTCAAATAGTGTTATGCCCTGATGACTAAGCATTCAAATATATGATCCCTTCGGGGCCATTTTTATTCAAAGCACAACACTATTTTTATTTTGGTTGGTCTTTGTATGGTGTGGGTAACAGTTTTTGTTGTATTTTGTTTGCATTGTATTTAGCATTCTTTGTGGTGAGACAGGATGCATACCTCCACAGGCCTGCAGCCTTCAAGTCTGCCTGGCAGAACCACTCTTAGGGGATACTTTTAATTGTGTGTTGAAATTCCCGCTTCCTTCGTGTGTGCTGTGTCCTAGTTTGCTTTCTGTTGCTGTGGTAAAACACAGACCAAACCAACTTGGGGTATTATAGAAACCAGGTTCTCGGGAAACCAAGCAGCACTCAGAGTTGGAGAACTCAGCTGAAATCCCTGTCTACATTACTGTGGTCTCTGGTCTCATGACCGCTGAAGGAAAGCTTCCATTGCAACCTAAGCATGTTTTAGAAACAAATGGTGAGGGTACTGATTGAGACATTTTTTGTTTATCAAAGAGGGTCTTGTTTAAAGGCTAGCAGTGTCAATCATTTCTTAGAAAGCTTTGTATGCACTTGATTTTTTTAAGATAAGAGGAAGGGGAGCCAGCTGAAGCAAGCAGGAATACAAACTAAGCCCAGTAAAATCTAACCCGTCCTGTATCTGCTTAGTTCTGTAGCATTCAGGCAGAGGATCATAGTGGAAGGCAGTAGTTGGATTATGATAGGTGCATATTAAAATTATAATTGTTAGTGTATATTCCTCTTTCCTTCTTCATTGGGAGGAAAGAATGGGGCTTACAGATTTAAGTTCATCAAGGAAGCCAGGGTAGGAACCAGAGGCATGAACTGAAGCAGAGATCATGGAGAAAAAAAAAACTGCTCATGACTGATTCTCCATACCTTTCTGAGTTTGCTTTCTCATACAAGCTAAGACCTCCTCAGGGGTAGCACCACCCACAGTGGGCTGGGTCCTCCTACATTAAACATTTAATCAAGAAAATGCCCCATAGTTATGCCCATAGACCAGTGTGATAAAGCCAGTTCCTCAGGTGAGGTTCCCTTTTCCTGGGTAGTTCAGAGTTGGGTATTTAGTCAACCTTTTCCCTCAAGGAATGAAGAAAGCCTGCCACTTCAAGGGAAACATCTCTAACCCACAACTGTTACAATGAACTTGATAGCTGATACTTAAATATTTTTTTCATGAAATTTGTCATAATACCAAGAACTGTAATTTTAGGCATCTGCAATGAAATGTGTCAATATTTGGGAAATTTGCTTGCTCTAGTGAACCAGAATTTTCAGATGCATGATTGTTAAAAAAAATCCATTCAGAGTGCAAGATAAGTGAATTTAGCATAATAGTTTATGTAAAAGTTCATTGAATAGGCTTAACACTGTACATTGTATGACATGAAGGATAATCAGTTATCTAAAATGAGTACAAAATGCTACTTTTTCTTCTACCTACACCCTGTGAGCACCGTGATTTCTATGAATAAAATAAAAGCCCTTTGCACTACTGTAAAGCAGGCTCACTCTTTGGAGGGTTTTGTTTCGTAAACTAATTTTCATAAAAGTACATTTTAAACATAATGTTGGGATAGTGTTTTTTTTTAAATGATACCTGTTTTAAAATTTTAACTTCTAATGCAGTATTTAGGAGTGTGACCCATATAAACAAAAGATCTGTGGTAGTCCTTGGTACTCTTTGTAGAGTCTAAAGAGTCTTCCACAAACATTGGAGCTGCTGGCCTTATGCTGGACCACCATCTGCAAAACAGGAAGAGATACAACTTCTTTAATGGATTCTCAGTAACATCGTAGTACTACTGGGTAGGATTTAATTTGCTGTTAGAAGACATTAACAATAGGTATTCTTTTCCCTTTAATTTTTAAACTGATTTATCATGTAAGTATACATATACATATTTTGTACATTATTTTCAGGATGAAGCGCTATCTTTAGAAGAAATAAGAATTAGAGTAGTACAAATTCTGGGATTTCTAGGAGGACAAATAAACAAAAATCTTGTAACAGGTAAGCTTTTCCCTAAAATAACCCTGTAGATACACTTGTACTGAGAGTTGAATAGGTGCCTGTTTACCTGTCAGCAGCCTCTGCAGGCATGCTTCTGATGATTTCAGAGTCCCTCGGTCAGTGATAGCCAGTGTTCACAGCATTTCCCACATGCTCTGCTCAAGTCAGTGTTATTGCTACTGTAGTAATGCACAGCAGATTGGGCTACTGTAGCATAGTATTCTAGTTCAGATTTCCTGTAAACTGATCAGGTTTAATTTGCCCTGTCTGATCATATTCAGAATATGAAATTATACTTAGAGTACAGCACATACTTTCTCTTTTATATGTCTTTTCTTTCTCTTTTTGAGAAGAATGAACCATGAAGCCCTGACTAACTAGCTGGCCTGGACCATGCTATATAGATTAGACAGGCTCAAACTCTCAAAGACCTGCCTGCTTCTACCTCTTGAGTCCTAGAATTGAGGTGTGCATAACCATGCTGGGCTTTCAAAGACTTTTTAATATTTGCAGACACCACCTTCTGGCCTTAGGTGAGGACAGCCCCCACCAACAGTAGCCACCATGAGAGAAGGTTAAATTTAATATCCTCATTTTTTTTTTACTTTTTAAAAGAATTTATTTATTTTTCATATTTTGCCTGAATGGAGGATGTTTATGTATCACATTCATGCCTGATGTCCATAGGGATCAAAAGAGGGCATCTGATACCCTGGAACTGGAATTACAAATGGTTATGAGGCGTCACGTGGGTGCTGGGAACCAAACACAGGTCCTCTGCAAGAGCAACAAGTGCTGCTCTTAACAACTGAGCCCTCTCTCCAGTGCTAAACTTGACATTTTAATATGTGAATACTTTTAGAGTGTTTTTGTATTATTAAAAACTCAGCTGATTTTACTTTTGAAGTTCAGTGTTAACTGGAGACTTTTAGCTACTTAGGAAATTAGAACCTTACTTGGAAAGTATTTTCCAGAGGAAATTTTGGTGGTACATGTGTATGTGGAGGCTTGAAGCTGATGTCAGGGGTCTTTCTTGATCATTCTCCACCTCATTCTTTGAGGTGGGTCTCAGGTAAACGAAGGACTCACCTGTACATCTAGTCTAACTAGCCATCTTGCTCCAGGTATCTATCTCAATATTGGGATTATAGGAAGACTACCATGTTCACCCATTATTTACATATAGGCTTGCAATCTGAACTCTGGTTCTGATGATTGTATGGAAAACATTTTATCCACTGAACTATCTCCCTAGTCCCTTTAAAAGAGTTTTGTTTTTGTTTTGTTTTATTTTTTTAAGAAAAGGTTTTAGGTAGTCTCAGCTGGCCTGGAACTCAGAGATCCCCCCCCNGCTCCGCTTCTGCCTTCCAAGTGCTGGAATTAAAGACATATTCCATAACACCTGGCAAAGAGGAGACTTTTTGTGAATTGTACTTATTTTATGTCATATACTTTAAGTAACTTTGACTAAATTTGGATGTTCCTATTGAATAATGGTTTTAATAAGTTCAATTTAGAAATAAGAGCCATCAGTGGTTTTAATATTCTTTCCTATCTAAAGCAGAATAGAGGAAAGACAGAATGCTTTAGAAGTACCCTGCTTCAGCTCCTGAGCTGTGGGGGAAGCTCTGGACTGAACAGCATTTTTCTAACCTCTTCCATCAGCTGCTTCAGGAGAGAGAATGAAGAAGTGTGTGGCGTGGGACAGCGAGAAGAGACTCAGCTTTGCAGTTCCTTTCAGAGAGATGAAGCCTGTGATCTATCTGGATGTCTTCCTGCCTCGGGTCACTGAATTAGCTCTTTCTGCTAGTGACCGACAGACAAAAGTATTTTTTTCTATCATTCATTTTTTTATAGTGTATTGCTTTAAAAACATGTATGTGTTGGTTAAGAAATAGATACTATACTTTAGCTATTCTAGTATCATTACTTTTCAAATTTTTCAGAAGTAGGTATCACTAATAAATTAAAGTTAAGTATAAATTATAGTAATAATAACCTGGCAAAGCTTTTATATACCAAAAGTTCTTTGTAATAGAAAATACAATGCAAAGTAGGTTTAAAGATGAAACTTGGTAGGAGTCTGATTATCTTTGTAACCTGGGAGATTGGAAACAGATAGTCTCAAATGTTACCAATAACTTGTAAACTTTTAATGTGCTCCCAAAATGTACTTACTAAAGTGATATTTACCATTGAAGCCAGGATGAATAGTTCTAAACTGTGTGAAATATATTTATGAGTGTATCACTTTCAGAGTCTGAATTTTTAAATTTCAATTCTTAACTAAAGTGAACAGAAGCATTCATTTGATATAAAAACTACTATTTCATTTTTTAATTTGGAGTATTTAGTATTTACCCACAATAATATAAGTTTTTCCTCTTAAATGGCTAAAGTAAAGGTTTCAAAATACTCCCTTTTAAATACGGTAGTCAAACTTTGTTGAAATTGGTCCCCTTTAGGTGGCAGCTTGTGAAGTGTTACACAGCATGGTTATGTTTATGTTGGGAAGAGCCTCTCAGATGCCTGAAGGTCAGGGGTGGCCTCCTATGTACCAGCTCTACAAGCACACGTTTCCTGTGCTTCTTCAACTTGCATGTGATGTGGATCAAGTAAGTGCATGATTAACATCTAAACAATTGCAAAACTACCTAAAGAATATGATCTCAAGATGGGCATGGTCATGTACTCCTATCATCCCAGATCTCAGACTTTAAAAAGGGTGCATGAATTGGAGGATCAGGCAGACTCATCCAGCTAGACCCTAGTATAACACAAGTTATATTAACAATATCTTAAATTGCTCTCCTAGTTAGATGAACACTGAGATTTAGTGTGCATATTTTCTTTCCTGGACTCTTAGACTCTGTTCATCATGAAACTGAACTAGAAAAAGAAACCTAATTAAATAATGATAGCTTTGCTTCATCTTGCCTTATTGAAAGTACCATTTACATGTTTACTTTTCAATGTACATTTGCCCTCATAAAGGATGTAAGTGAATTAGAAATTGTCTCCTCAGGTGACAAGACAGCTCTATGAACCTCTTGTTATGCAGCTGATTCACTGGTTTACTAACAATAAGAAATTTGAAAGTCAGGATACTGTTGCCTTACTCGAAGCCATACTGGTAAGTCGTGTTTGGTTCTTAACTCACCATTGCAATTGACTGTGAAATTTAGTGTGCATTTAGGTCTTTAGGAAAAGTTCCTTGTCAATAAACCAAAACAAAGCCTTTGCCTAAATTGTTACCTTTTTTGAACACAGCATCATATTTACTTTCATAAGTGATATTCTTTTTGTTTTGTTTTTCAAGACAGGGTTTCTCTGTATCAGCCCTGGCTTTTCTGGAACTCTCTCTGTAGGCCAGGCTGGCCTCGAATATACAGAGATCCGCCTACCTCTGCTGGGATTAAAGGTGTGCACCACTGCCCAGCCATTAGTGATATTCTTAATATCCATAACTAAGTTAACGTGTATTTTTTATTCTGCTTTCTGAGTGCCTATAAGTTTAAAATTTGTGTGTGTGTGTGTATGTATATGTGTGTATATATATAAAGGGCATAAGAGAGTGTGTGGTGTATGCTGTGGGTATAAGCAGTAAAAAATGCTCTTTATCAATAGCAGTAGTTTGGTTTTGTTGTTGTATTGTCTGTTTGTTCTTAATCCATGGTACAGTATTTAATTCAAGAGCAAAGGGAATTTTTAATTTATTTAATTTCTCTTACATTCAGATTCCACTAAAGGGTGTGGAGTTCACCGTCTACCTTTTCTATCATACTCTCCATGAGGCAGTAGAGGCGTCATTAGCTCCTGGTTTACTGTCACTGGTTCAGTGAGATACACTGTTGTAGTTTTGGATGAATATTTTAATTTTGAACTTATAGGGATAACTTTGATTCCTTTAAGTATAATTTTATGTGTGTTTTCCAGTTATTTTATCCATTTTGGGGAGATGGAGTTATATGTTCACATTTGAATCATATTTGTAATTGTAAAGCTTAGGAGGTAGAGACAGGAAGATTTGAGTTTGATGTTAGCCAGTGACATAGCAGTTCCATACAAGCCTAGGCTACACAGGACCCTGCTTTAAAAAATTCAAATAATTAGCTTGGCAGTGGTGGTGCACATCTTTAATCTCAGTACTTGTGAAGGCAGAGGCAGGCGGATCTCCAAGTTCGAGGCCAGCCTGGTCTACAAAGTGAATTCTGGGATAGCCAGAACTACTCAGAGAAACCATACCTTGAAAAATCAAGAAAAAAATTAAATTAAATTTTAAAAATTAAAATAAATAAGTAAATAAACAATAACAAAAGTTCCAGTGAAATACCTAGTGAGCTTGTCCGAACATCCTTTAATTCTTTGTTCTTCCATACTGGTTCTATTTTGCATCTGTACAACATTTTCTATTAAATTGGACCCAGCAAAACCATGGAAATTGACAAGAACATCAGTGAAGAAGAAATGTGGTATATTTATGAAGACTCCTGTTCTACCATTTTGCTGTGTAGAACATCCCTGTTTGTTCAGGGTAATCAGTATAATCACAAAACTTTATTCTCAGAGTCACTTAGATCATATTCCTAGTTATGGTCAGTGAAGAGTTACTGGATGATTTTTTTTTTAAGTTATGGTTTATAGTTTAGGCTCTTAGTCCAGGCTGGTCTGGATCTTACTCTGTATCACAGGTTAGCTTCAGATTCATAGTACTCTTGCCTTAGCCTCCTGAATGTTGGCATATATACTCACACAGAACTACCTTTAATAATTTTATGGGTATAAGAATAAATACAATGAAGCTGTCTTTATCTTGATTAAGGATGGTATTGTGGACCCTGTTGACAGTACTTTAAGAGATTTTTGTGGATGCTGTATTCGAGAATTCCTCAAATGGTCCATTAAGCAGACAACACCTCAGCAGCAAGAGAAGAGCCCAGTAAACAGCAAGTCACTTTTCAAGCGGCTCTACAGCCTTGCACTTCATCCTAATGCCTTCAAGAGGCTCGGCGCAGCACTTGCTTTTAATCACATCTACAAGGAGTTCAGGTGTGTACGCTTTGTGTCGAGGAAAGATGTGTAAGACTGCCCTGGAAACCTTTAATGTGATTTTGAAAAGTGACCTGATGTTTAAGTCCATGGTTGGTTAGTTGATTGGTTGGTTGGCTTTTTTGGTTTTTCAGGACAGGGTTTCATTGTGTAGCCCTGGCTGAAGTCCATGTATTTTATGTCCTACGATTATTGCATAAATATGTTATACATGGTGTGCTTTCAAGAATCTTAGAAACTCCAGAGACATGCTTGCAAATATGTTTTGAGAATGCAGTGAAAGACACATGTGCAAGATTCTTTGAAGCATATAGAATGTTTGTGTGGTGAATAAGTTAGTGAATACTTCTCAGAGATGGACCATAAAGAATGAATAAGAATCAACCAAATTCTTTCAGATTAAAAGGTGGTAGAGTATCAAGAATCTCTAGTACCTCATAAGCTTGCCGGCAATATGAAGTCGTGAGGAACTTTGGTACTCTTAGACATTTTTGAGAGTAATAAGATGCTGAACAGGTTTTGTCTGCTAAGGTAGAAAAATGGGTCATCACTAATTATATGGAGTCTCAGGACTTATGGGAGTACACAAACTCTTCCTAAGAGTTTTGACTAAAGACTAAGGCATAGAGAACACTCCAAAAGTTCAAGAAAAACATTGAGAAAAATGAGTGATATTCAGAAGAGAACTGTGGAAAAAAGAAAGAATATTATATGCCAGGCACTCTTCTAAATATTGCAAATGTAAAATTACAACTCTTCATGAGGGCTGTAGTTGAGAAAAATACTCAGATAGATAAATGTAAAGGTTTATGGATTAAATAAATCATATTAACGATCTCTAATAGTAGACTACTATCATCTTACAGTGGGCTTCTGACTTTGATGGTCAGAGTAGCTATTTCTAGAAAATAGCTACTGGGATACAGAGGAGATCAATAATAGAAGATGGATGAATACATGAGAATCCACATGGTATATTTACATAAGAATTAACTAGTGCTTGAAGTTTGTTATTTATTTAGCTTTTTAAATGTGAAGACTATAAAGAATATATAAAATATATAATTTTTATAGAGTGATGTTGATAAACCAAATTGCTACACACCCATCCTCCTAGTTGAGAAATAGGTTACTCAGTCCAGAGCATCAAAAGTCTACTAACCTTGGAGTTTCTGAAGAGAAGAGCAATGACTATGAGGGCAGAGACTCACAGGCCTTCTAGATTCCTTTCATGGAGGAAAGAGGACTACTTTATTTTGCAGACTGGTCTATTCAAAGGGCAGAGCAGGGATCCTAGGAGTGTCTGAGTTAGAAGTCTTAAGGACCTAGAAGTGACACACTTTTCCCAGAAGGGCGTGTAAAGGCATTTTCATTCTGGCTATCACATTGCCCTGCAGTTTTCCAGAAAGACATGTGAACACCAAGGGGAGGATTAACTGAATCATAGGTTACTCTTGAATTTAGGTTTGTCATTGATTGAAGTTTTATAGGCTGTGTATGTAGCAACATCTGTAGTCTAGAAATTTGCCCTACAAAAGTAGTTATTCCCCTCAAATTTTACATTACTTCTTTCCTTCTTCACTTCATAGTTTTACTTAGAAATATAAACCTAGGGAGAAAAAAACCAAAGGTGGTGGCAGCCTCCAGCACCCACCGTGGAGCTCTGAACAACTTTATGAAATTATATGCCAGGTACTCTTCTAAATATTGCAAATGTAAAATTACAACTCTTCATGAGGGCTGTAGTTGAGAAAAATACTCATGAAATTGGAAAGAAAGATGGTGGAATGAGTCACAGTGTTGCTGGAACCAACAATAACAAGGGGATTGCGGCAGCCTGGAAGTCCCACAGAAACAGGGCCAGCCCCCAGCATGGAGCTGCCAAGTGGTTGCAGCTCTTGCTGCTTGCCCTGCTAGGAGAAAGAAAGTGTGGGCAGGGGCACTGCCCATAGGCTATAAGCACAAAGGTCATGCCTAGAAGCCTTGGGGCAGCCTCATCAAGGGTGAGGAGGTGGCAGCTTGGAACTTATGCTGAACCTGCCCCCAAGTGCCCTGCCTAACCAAAAGACCACCCTGGTTCTGGTCAGCAGTAGGATATGGGAGATGAATCTCCACAACAGTCCAGTATTTATTTCCAGACCAAAAACTAGTTGTATAAAAAGATGTTTGGGCAAATATATATATATATATATATACTCTGTGACGTACTGCAGTTTCCAGTGCCATCAAGACAAACAAATACTCAATGGAGAGGTAGGAAAGATGGAGGAACAGAGCAGTATAGTGCATAGTGGAGAGAGGAGGAACTAGAGATGCGGCAGTAGTGACAGGTATGGAAAAAGGCTCTGGTGGATGGGGAACGTGCTGCTGCTGAGCTACATGGCTTCTCCTGACTCCGCCTTCTTTCTCCCAGAATTCAGCTTAGGTCCCCTGCTATAGGCTCAAAGCAGCTTCTTTATTAATCAATGGTAATTACAGCATACAGAGGGGAATCCCATATCACCTCCCCTTTTCTGTCTAAATGAAAAGGAAGGTTTTAATTATAGTAAAATTACATATAACAAAACAGGTATCAAGCAAGAATTGCAGTTACAATATTTATATATACTTTATCTTTTATCATAACTAAGGAAAACT
>LOJH01045445.1:0-13595 GCA_001685095.1 Ellobius talpinus
CATATTCATCTTTTTGGGTATGGATTACCTCACTTAGTATAGTGTTTCCTATTTCCATCCATTTGAGATTGTCAGTCTTTTTATAGTTCCATGGCAAGTGTGAAAGAAGGTTTATTTTACTTTTTATCCTTGTTGATTTTTTGGGTTTGGAATGAAAGATGAGAGATTCTGATTTGGAAACCCCCTATTTCTTTGTAAGATATACTTAAATTCCCTCTCTTTCTTTCTTTCTCTCTCTCACAAATCAGAGATGGGGATTGAATGTAAGTGAGTATTATCTGTTCCTGTGTATGTGCACACATGGAACCATGTGCCTTTGAAAAAAAACAACACAAATGATTATGAAATAAAATTTGCATTTATATATGGAAATGAGTTCATTTCACTTTTTCATTTATGCTTTGGAGACTAGCTGTAGGTTAAAAGACTCTTGAAAAACACACTAGTGACTAGACAAGCCATAGATCAATCAAAGAAGCCTGTATACCTAAAAGCTCATGCTCATAAATCTAATATATTAGAAGTACTGAACCACATGACCCAATGTTGCCATTTTGCTCATCTGTTTGATTGAAATACCACCTTTTTGATTTTATGATTTTCTTCTTCCTGACCTTGTGGTACCTTCCTGTCTGATCCCAAGTACTGTTACAACAGTTGAAACTTTTTTCTCTTTACTTCCATTTGTAACTTGGATTATCCTTTGATCAACCAATTTCAGTGTATCTTTGATAAATTCTATGACTGTGAATGTCTACATCTGGGCAATTATATACCTACTACATTGAAATTAATAGCCCATGAGACCATATCCTGTTTGCCAGTGTACCTAAGAATCATAGATGGTTTAAAATATATTGAGTATTTACGATCTACTTCCCTGTATCATTATACAAATGTAATGGTATCCTATGATTATAGAGTCCCTAATGAGGAATTTCTTCTTCATAAGGCAAACAAGAAAGTCAAATAGATCTCTTTGACTAGTAGTAAAATGTTAGAAGGAAATACAGACTCCTAGTGAGGAGACTGAAATATGCATATAGGGATATAAGATAGAATTCAAGAATTCTTATCCAGCTACAATGAACAATCAATTGAGAACACAGAATGAGACTGAAGGATTGGACTTTTGTAATGTTTTCTGTACTAAATCTGGCTGTATGGGCCTCCAAATGGCATTCTTTATAAATAGAAAAGCAAACAGCAATCATCAGTTAAGACAAGGTTCAATGAATAAAATCTAACAATGTTGCACAGACCATTTTTCTTTTCTTTTTTTAATTTTCAGGTGTTTGTCTGGCTGTCTTTTTCTCTGTGTTTGTGCTTATGTGTCTGTGTATGAATCTGTTCCTGTGTGGAGAGCCTGCAGAGACTAGATGAAGCATCCAATACCCTGGATCTGGAATTATAAGCAGTTCCGAGACCCCAATATGGATATTAACAACTGAACTCAGTTATTTCACAGTACTACTCAAACTCTTACTCACTGAGGTGTTTTTCCAACCCTAAAATGCCTTCAGCAATTTTGGTTACAGTAACAATTTTAACATAATTTTTTGTTGTTATTGTTGTTTGTTTGGTATTGCTTTTATTTTTTCCTTGCTTGCTTGTTTGTTTTGTGTTGTTTTGATTGTAAAGTTTGAGGGTTTAGAATGTGTGACAGGATTGACTGACAAGCAAGATGACAGTCACAACCAAACTAATCTTATAGGCCATGTCCTTATAAACAGCCAGACAACCAAGCAGATGCACACACAAAGAAGTAGGGAGAGAAAGAGCTGGAGCAGAATGGAGGAAGGGATGGAGGAACCTAAGTGCTTGAGACAGAAGTAGATGTTAGGGGACAGGTCATACCCTGTCTCATTATACAGGCATTGGATATGTATGTAAAGAAATCTACTTTATAATTTTAAGGATCTCAAGAAAGAACAGTGGGGAAGTATAAATCCAACTGAAGCTAGAATTAATGACAAAAATAAATATGTCCAGTTAATCGATGTGAGTCATCTCCAATACTGAGTTAGCTAAGAGAGGGTCTCCTTCCTCCTGAAGCACAGATAAGATAAGCGCTTTCTCAGGGATTAGCCTAGAGTCCTGACCTTCAAAATCTCCAGTAAACTAAAGTGATTTTTGTACTAAATTTTATGGAAGCTTGAAATGTAATAATGAATGATATCATCCAGATAGGTTATACATGTCTAAAGAACTAGTGAAAGTGTTATGCCAGATATACAGAAATCAAAGTCATCAATTAATAAATAATAATCTAAGCAATATTAGTAAAGAGAACTGCTCAGGAAGTAAAAGTCAGAGGAGGGGAAAGGGAAGGAGGAAAGAAAAGAAGAGAACAGAGAACCTTAATAGTCAGACAGTTAAATTTTTATATCTGTATATGTACGTGTCTATTTTTTCTTGAATTATTTCAGGCATTACAACAGTAAGGAAGATATAATTTATTGTCTTGTAAGAACATAGATAATTATAAAGGGAAATAACGTTTCAATGTTGAGTTGAGGTTGCCAAATGACATGGCCTAAAGCTAGCAGCAGGCTACCTGAAATGATGTCCAAAGGATGCTTGGTGTTCTAGCAGTTTGTTTTCTCAATTACTTGTAATCGACAGCAGGAGAAGGTTACCCAGCCAGGAACCATGGCTCTCATACATGCATTGTGAGTTAATATCAATGGAAATAAAATAAAACAAGTGATGTATTTCACTTATAGGGCAGTATATTGGGAAATATATATTCATTGTCTCTGGTTTCTATTTTGGTTCAAATCAAAATTAGAGAGCTTTGAGATTCTCATCAGCCTGGGGTCTGTATCATCATTTGACAAAAAAATGCCAGTTTTGAAATTCAAGAGAAAAATACCATGAACTTCTAGTACTCCATCTCAAATTCACTAGCTTATAATAATATACTGAAGTCAGAGTAATTGAATGGTAAAATAATAGCACGTTCTTTCTTCCCTTCACTGAGCTTATTAGTGTGTTTCTCACACTGAAAAGAAAAGGAGTGAAATGTAGCCATCTGATATCTCTATTGTATTGTATTGGGGTGTTGGTGTGCATAAAGAAGGAAGGGGAAAGACCTCCATGCCTCTTAGCTGCATTTTCTGCACTGGGACACATTACAAATCTACTCCTTGTTGAACTGTAATTATAACCGAACCACCTCTATAAACACGAATACAGGGGAAATTAATTAGGTGCTGACAATAAGCAAATATTATTCTCTTAATTAGATCTTCTTCCATTGGAAATCCTGCTTTGTTCTTGCTACTCTAGTGTGAATGACATTTGAATCATAACAGTGTCTCGCAGAGCAGTCTTTCAGGGATGAAATAGACAGGCACAATGACAAAGCCAGTGAATACCTTTTCACATCTCTGCTAATCTGAAGTCAATGAAATTCAGTCCCCAAACAGCTGCTTTTGCTGATTGGTATACTGGCATAATCACAACTGAACCAGCACAAACTTCATCATTTTCGTATTCATACATTTTTATAGTTCGTTCTTTCGTTACATACTATTTTTACATAGCTGCTTTCTGTCTTGTAGTTGGGAAGCTGAGCACTGAGTTGTGATGAGGAATCTACAAGACAAATACAATTTGGTAGTTGATCAATTCTGCACCTCTTGCCCTCAAAACACGATTTCTCTCTTTCCCTACCTCTTTCTCTTTCCCTCTTGATCTTTCTTCAACCATCACATGTGTTTTAAAAGATATTTTTTAAAGGAAGTGATCACTTGCACTCATGCATACTTTGTGTATGGGTCAGTAATGGGGAGAGAGACAAGGATATGTTTTAGGGCCTACTGCTTGATCAATAGAAATTTCTAACCTATGAAACAGACATCTGTGATGCATGCTGAGACAGGAGATGTGTGAGGGTCATGCCTGTGCCCTGGCTTAGTGAGCACACATTTCACCATGGCACCCAGGAGCAGAATTACTCTATTTCACAATAACTTGCTCAAAACTATACACAATAAGAAGCAGATGAGGCCCTTCATATAAAAAATTAACAAAATGTTTTAACATTTCTATTTTAAAAGGCAAAACCAATGCCTATCATCACATGATATGTGTAAATTAGAAATTAAACTCAATGGATTCATTTTTGTGACTAATTTCTCAAAAAGAAGACAGTGTCGAAAATATTCCAAAATTCACCAAAGTCAATGCCAGATACGACAGACCAGCTCAACTGCTAATCACAGCATAACAGTGAGGTTTTAGAAACTGTTAAACCTGCAATGTCTGGAATGTTCATTCAGTGATGTGGGTCAGGGAAAGTACAAGGAAACATGTTTTCAAACTATGAGGCCTTGTGGGAAGATGGCAGATTAGAAGCTGTGTTTGAAGAAAACAAAAAGAATGAATGGGGCGGGTGGGTAACTATACCAAGCTGAACTCCTCAACTCCCTGGCAAACACTTGGTCTATGCACCAGTGAGCACCCATGAAAGAGCCTGGACTCTTAATAACCCAGTCATTGCCACTGATATTGATGACCCGACTGATCACCAGAGTCACACCCAACACTTGACATGCTGATCACAGTGTCTGCCAGGAAACTGCTTCTACGATCTGCACTGGTAGTTGCAGAGGATTATGCAGCTGAAAAGCAAACACAGAGGTTGGATCTGAGTAGGGAAAGCAGAGAGAAGCAGGAGAATCAGAAATGTGGCCTGGGAATCTGAGCCCAAAACAGACAGAGACAGAAATAACTCCCCTCTCCTACCATCACCAGAGACCAACTACACAGGACCCTAGAAGTGTATTGCTAAAATCCAGCACATACAGATACTCGGGTGCACTGTTCTCCCACAGGCTTTTGGAAACTGAGTCGCAAAAAGAAAAAAATCTTGTGTAGAGAAAGTTAGATTCTTTATTCGCTTGGAGAAAAATTGTAATTATCTGGGGATAAGGGCATTGGTGGTTCCATGTTCTAGGTCATGACTTCTGGCAGAAGGCAGTCTGCACTTAGGAGATTCCTCCTCATGCAGATGGACATGCTGACTTTTGCGACTTCCAGACTCTTTCTTCTCTCTCCCACCTGAGCAGACTGACACTCTTTGGAAGAAAGCCACAAAATCCCAAAGAAGAGGAAAAGCTCCAGTGGAGTAACTTCTGCTTCACATCATTGTTGGCTTTTATTTTTTAAAACTTTTAATTATTGAAGTTTTTAATCTATATTTTTAAATATCACCTATGGTTTTTCCTTATGTTTGTGTACAGACAAAATCTCTTATATATATATATTTAAAGATTGTAATGATCTGGCTTTATTTTACACTAGGTGGGGGGGCACAAAGCAATCCTCTTTAATAAAGGTGACATTTAGCTTCACTCAGAACATTTTAATAATGTACATTTTAAAAAAAGTATTCACCTCACAAATTGTTCTGCAATCCAAATATACAACAGCTTGGAAAATAACATTTAGAAAGCAAAATCCAATGTAAAAAGACAGATTAAAACAACTATAACAGTACAGTTTGATATGGCTCAGATTTTACAGCTTTGTTACTGCATCGTCTATGTCAGAAATCTGTTCCTTCAGTTGGCTCCATTGCTCCATGTTTAAAGAAATACCTTTTCTCCCTGGTTTCATTTCACCTTCTGAGTCCAGCCAATATTCTCTAATATCAATTAGAATTTTTCCTTTAAAGTCCCAAACACTGACGTAGCTCATCTTCCCAGTCTGAAACATGTTATGATCTCTGCTGCTGCTACTCTGCTTGGAAGATGCCAATGCTCGAGAAGTCTCACCAGGCTTTTGCTTCTTCNTCTGAGTCCAGCCAATATTCTCTAATATCAATTAGAATTTTTCCTTTAAAGTCCCAAACACTGACGTAGCTCATCTTCCCAGTCTGAAACATGTTATGATCTCTGCTGCTGCTACTCTGCTTGGAAGATGCCAATGCTCGAGAAGTCTCACCAGGCTTTTGCTTCTTCACAGGCTTTTCTGGAACCACTTGCTTTTTCCTCTTTAACTGTTTTTCAACCTCGCTGTCAGAATCACTGCCTGAAGAGCTTAAAGAAACAAGTGCCTTTGATTTAGGCATTTCTCTGCTCCTGTCGTCCGTCCAACAGCCTCTAGCTCGCTCCCTCGCTCGCTTGGGACTGACCTCTTATATGGTTTTACATCTTCAACAGTTCCTCAACCACCCAGCATGTATACTTTCTCTCTGACTTGCACTTTGCCCCTTTCATCATTCTATTCCTTCTTTGTTTTGAAGTTGTGTTGTCTAAATAAGGCTGGGTTTACAGTACTAGGCACGAATTCCCTGCTATTGAGTAGACCTGAAGTCTACTTTAGACAGCTCTTGGTTACTCCCAAAATTATTTAGACAGCTCTTGGTTACTCCCAAAATTAAAGTGCCTCTATTGCATTTTTAGGAGGATCCTGCCCTCTGGTCATTGTCGATTTTTCAGCATGGTAGTACTATTGAACATTTTTCTCCCTTGACTGCTTGCATAACACCTTTCAATACTACCAGAGCTCATTCTGGGCAGGGAAAATTTTAGTTAAGTTCCTTCTCAATTCCTTTAGTCCTGTGTCTGGAGGTTGTGGCATGTTCAATAATAGAGTATTGTTTTCAAGTTCTGAAAAGCAACCTAGGGTGTCAGCTATAGTCTATTCTGTTGAGGGGTCTCTTTGGCTCCCTAATATAAGAACTTGAAGGGGGAGGTTTCCGATGCATGGCACCAGAGTTTCTGACGGGTTGGAGATAATGGAATTATCAACATACTCAGCAGAGATTGCAGACTGGAATGTATGTGTGATTCACTTTCAGTGGTGACTCATGCACTGTTTAGTGTAGAGGCTATTTATAAAAGTAACAAAAACATTAAATATATCAAACACATATCACTTGAGCCACCCTTCTAAATGTATAAATGATTTTGGGTCAATATATTATGGAGAAGGTTAAGGAAATAGGACTTAAATAATATTCACTCATTCAGTTAATAAATCTTCATCCATCCCTACTGTTAGCCTCTCACTTACCAAAAGCACATATGTAAATAAACTCACATCATTCACTTTTAGCCTTCACATTGACTTAGATAGAAATGATGCCTGTACACAAACATGTCAAAACAGAATGAAACACAAAATGGGACCGATTCACAACAAAGTGTGAGCTTACTTTTAAGTTGGGTCTTCAGGGCAATATGAACATTCAAGTGACAAGGACATTCCAGACGGAGGAAACACCAGCATGGTAAGGAAGACTACAGAGCCAAAACTGGCCTGGGAGACATAAGGTTGGGATATAAATGCTGCCTGTCTCTGCTCTCAGCAGGCCTTCCCACTACCTCCTGCTGCTCTCATCTATCTTCTTGCTCTGCAGTTTCCCAGCACTCCCTAGTCTACTATTACATTCTCATTCCCCCTCCTCCACCTCCTCACCTCATGTCCCAAACACATGGGTATGTGAGATAAGCCATGAGCCAGTTGCAAGTTGGTGAGAGGGGGTGCTGGGCAGGAACTTCAGACAGGGTGAATTGCATAGGAGTGAAGAGCACCCAGGCTTACAACCCCATGATTGCCTTCGGTCACCTTGAAACCTTTCTTGCTGTTCCATGGCCGACACTATGCTTTGACAAATGATTTTGACGGATAGCATGCGATGTGCTGATTCAAAGAAAAAAAAAACATAGAGCAGATTGTCAAGTTCTTTAAATGAGAGAAAAAAGAGAATGCCAAAAAAATCACAGAATATTTACAAAGGAGAAAGAATGTTTGAAAAAAAGAAAACGATTCTGAGCAGTCATCTAATCAAGAATTTAATTCATAGGCTCTCTGTGAGAAATCGCTACCAGGTGACACTAATTAGCGTGAAGAGTTCACAGGTGCAACCCTGCTATGGGAAATAAATAAAAAAGAATCAATAAGTAAACCGCAGCTTGAACCTCTCTGCCTGTGTCTCACCTAGCAGTCTCCAAATATGTCACTTTTCACCATTATTTAAAATCTAACATGTTAGTGACAAAACTACTGTGTTTACCTTGTAAATATTTCTTCTTCTTCCAGGAAAAATGTGTAAAATACATAGACACTTGATCTGCATTACAGTATCAAACTTTGCCTTTGTATAGCAGTAAGGATCGAGATGGAGTTCAGGGAATTAGTGGGGTATCATGAATTTCACATAAACCAGAAAGAAAAGGTTTGCAACAAAGGAAAACAAAACTAGGAATTCTTGTGAAATCTCAACACAAAGTAACATGTCATGAGACGCTGGAACTAAGAGGGACATATAACAACAATAAAGGAACTAATATTTCAACTGCTTTTAAACAGTTTAAAGTATTTTGTGTAGGATTGCACCATCTGCCTGAAGAACACTTGTAACAGGTTAATATCCCTGTGTGTGATCTAAAGAGAGCACACACAAAATGTCTACCAAAGTTTGAAGATTTGAAGTTAATAGAGTTAAGGGGATTTTATTCTTGTTGCAGTATTATCAGTTCATTATGTATTAGGTAGCTATGATTTGGCCATCTTCAGTGGGACCAACCTAAACTCCTAGCAACATCACTAAAAATTTGTTTTTGAAAATTAAATTGAAACATAAAAGGGCGGAGTAGCAGATCAATGCAAAGCAAACCTGAATATCTAACACCGTAGCAATTGAGTGTTAGCAAAATGGAGGCCACCTTACTGCGATCATAAATCAAACCCACAGTTTGTATTTTCTGTGTGTAAGAGATGTCTTAAGCATGGACAGCTGGAGGTAGGAACTGAAGACTGAGGCAGAGACAGAGAAAGGGACTGTGACAAAGACCAAGAGATATGTTGATCCTACCCAAAGCATACAACACAAAAGTAGAAATCATTGGGAAAACAAAACAAAATGAACCAAAATAAAAACGAGCAACATCAAGAAGAATCAAAATACAAAAGTCAAACCAAACAAACAAACAAAAAAAAAATCAGTCGGCACCAGATGCAACACAATTAAACTGAACAGTCTCCAGTGTCTTCAAGAAAACTCTCACCCACAATTACCCAAATTTATTCTCTTAGAAGCCCAGAGGGCTTGAAACCAAAACACTTGTCTCTTTATGTCCTATTAAACTTTTTTTTATCACTGTCTACCTTTTGTGCACTCAAACAGCAATAATACACATGGACAAGACTGCCATCAGAAGTTCAGATTGCTCCTATTATTTACCAACTATGGCATTTAATTCAACTCTGTTCAAATCTGTCCTTCCAATATTTGGGTGGATGTTATAGGTCCTACACTACACGAGATAGTAAAGAGCTGAGGTACTCACAGCTGCAAATTTGCCGACATTTACGCTATTCCAACCTCATTTATAGGTTAAATTCTAAACATTCTGTGGTTAAAATAGTCCAGGTTAATAACCAAGGGTAGATTATTCATTAGATCACTGGGTGGATTGGTGAATAATTCTACATTTCACAACTATTGGGTGCATAATCTGGGACAGACAGGGAGATCGTGAGTTGAAGAGATGAAGGGATTACATTATGGAAAGGAATCTGCTTCCTTTTTGAATTCTAACTAGAGTGTCAGAAAAGCAAATTTGACTGAAGAACTATTTCTATATTGATGGTGCCCTGCATTATAAGATGGTCAGGGTATGTACTTGTGAGCGTCATACCGTCTGGCAAAAGGAATTGTTTCTCCCACAGTATAAACTAAGAGATGATGTTGTGTAATATAATTTCAAGAGGTGTTATACTTGTTTGTGCTGTGGAACGTTTGTTTTCATGATCCAAAGATGTGTTGCATTCTTTTATGTTGCATTTGTTTAACTCTGTGAAGCTGTGGTAGCTTTGCCTGTCTAAAACATCTGATTGGTCTAATAAAGAGCTAAATGGCCGATAGCAAGAAAGGAGAGAGAAACAGGTGGGGCTGGCATGCAGAATAAATAGGAAGAGAAACCAGGGGAGGGGAGGAGATCAAGGAGAAGTAAAGAAAGAAGACACTGGAGCCATCCATCCAGCTACACAGCAAGTCAGGGAGTAAGAAGTAAAGAAAGATATGCAGAAATAGAGAAAGGTAAAAGTCCAGAGACAAAAGATATATGGGATAATTTAATTTAAGGAAAGCTCAATTGAAACTAAGTCCAATCATTTATCAGAAACAAAAAAACCTCAGTGTGTGTGTATTTATTTGGTAGCTGGGTAGTGGGTCCCCCAAAAGAGCAAAGAGTCAAAAGCATTTAAAAAGACAAGAACAACAAGATGACACTTCAATATTGAATGAAATGTAAAATTTATGACTTCATAGAGCTCTTCATATGTGGAGGATAAGTTTCCTCCTAAATTCTCACAAGTACCATTTCTCTTTGAATCACTTCTAGGAGTAAACAACTGAATTGAATCACATGCAAGAAATTTGTTCACACATTTCTTTAGCAACAACAACCCAATATATTTCAAAAACCTCACATTAAATATAACGAAACATGCCTGTCTGGTCAAGCCCTCAGAATGGTGCAATGTGTCTTCTCCTGAAATTTGAGATGGGCAATTTCAACACATTCAAAATGGTCTCATACAAACTGACCCTCAGTTCATCTAGATATTTTTCAATGCTCTAAGAATCCAGTTGATACTCTGCTACTGTCTGACTCTGATCCTAACTTTACATTCCAAGCATGACTCATTTCCCTTAACTACCATTGTTGTTATTATTAGTGAAGTTTGTGCATTCTCAGTAGCTGTGACTTTCATCTCCAGTCGAGACTTCTATCATCCATTCTTTCTTTATTTAAGAAAATAAATTTATTTATTTTATATTATGCATTTTTTTTAATTTATCTGTATGTTTGGGTAAGACATTCATGCTTGGTGCCCACGGAAGTCAAAAGAGAGCATGTGAGAAACCTTGAATTGGAGTCACAGATCACTGTGAGGCACCATGTGGATACTGGAGCTGAGCATATACCCTGTGCAGGATCAACAGTGTTCTTAATGTCTCAGTCATCTCTTTAATCCCCATTTCAGGCAGTTACCTACCTGTGTCTCTGGCTACCTTCCATTTATAATAGAATAAAATAGCCTCTTATTGCGCAATTGGGCTGTGTTCTAGATACTCCTCTTTTTGCATTTTGTAATTTCAAATAAATATCCAAGAAAGTAAGCATCCTAGTAAGAGATTAAAATCTTATTGGTTGTGAGCCTAGGCTTTGACAGCTGAGCTATATCCTTTATTTCTCTTTAAAGGGAAGGTACCAGGGAAAAATGTATAATGCAAAAAAATGTATTTATTGTCAAATACCTTTGAACATGCAAAGGATGATGGCAATATTGATGGGAGATTGGACGATTCCCTTTCACTCATTACTAACCTCAGTGCATTGTGGCCACTATTTCATGACCCAAATCTCCAGCCCTCCATTCCTTCATTGAGCTCTCATCCTGGAGATTACTGTATGTAGCATATCATTATTCACTGATCTGCTTTACTGGCAAAATTTGCTATTGATGACTGATGATAAACACAGCTTAAACTTAAAAATCAGAATCTCCTCCCCAGTGTATTTACAAGCACTGGTTGTTACCATTTTCACATCTTCAATAATAAAAGTCCTTTTAAGGGATTTTTAATTCAAGGAATTTAAATCCAATATAACACAAAAAAACCTACTATGAAGGAACAATTCTAGTTATTTGAAGGTATGAGGGAGAAATGAGGAAAGCTTGTGAATGTTGAGACACACACATTTCAATTTCTCTCTAGGCTTTCAAACTCATTACATAAGACAAATATTTTATAGATGTGACATACATAGACAGGGTATTCATGTTTGTAGTTCCTGTATTTCAGAAAATAGAGGCAGGATGATCAAGAGTTCAAGGTCAACCCTGAGTACACAGCAATATTGTGACTCAATTTTTTTTCTTACATCAGACCCTGAACTGATCATGATGTTTTGTCATACTGAGACTAGGCAAGTCCTTCTGCCATCACACAAGGTAGACCTCAGTTTTTGGTTCAACTATAGACAGAACACTAATAATTACATGGCCTCTAAACCAGATCAGAGTTGTGAAAAGGATGAGTATATGTATCATTTGTAATATGAACATAATGCCAACATGTCATCTTCATGAATAGTTTACTTTCTAGATATGCTAATTTTGCTTTAGAAGCTGATGTCACTCTGAAGTTCAATTTGAATGTAGTTGGTCTAGGATAACCAATTCCAAGCTAGTAAATTAAAATTTTATCCCAATGACTTTATATGATGATAATTTTTTGCATGGAACAAAATGTTTTCTGCAAAGTAGTGGTGGCTTAAGTCTTTCCTCTAAGTACTCAACAGGTGGATGCAGGTGGATCTCTGTGAATTTGAGACAAGTCTGGTCTGCAGAATGAGTGGCCAGGGCACACAGAGAAACTCCGTATCAAAATAAAAAAACAACGTTTCCCCTGACATTTCCATCATTCCTTAATTTCCTTCATCCAGTTTCACTAATTAAGTCAAGTTCTTCCTACATATGGCTTGGATTCTTATGACAACATCCTAACTGATGGAGTCCTTTTATTGTTCAGCTCTACATTCCCATTGTGCCTTATTTCTGAACCTAACCTCTTCCTTGTCATTCCTTCCTCAGAAACCTTTCAGTACAGCCTTGCTCGCATGGGAAATAACCAATCTGTATTCTGGCAGCATCAAAAAGCTCTTTAAAATACAACATCATTTTATTTTTCAGTAAATATTTACCCCTTTTCTTTTTCTGTGTTGCTCACTTAGAAAGATAATTTCTACATAAAATTGTCTTATATTATTTGTCAAATAGTGAAAGCAAAACTTAGTGGGAGTATAACTACAAACAGGGAATGAACTATTTCAATATAACTATTTTAGTCAGGCAAAACACTAAATATTTCCAATATCTGAATGATACAGAATTTTAATCCATTTAAAATGTTCAAATCAGTGCATAGACTATAGAATTCAGTATTCTAAGGAGGATAATTTGTATTTGCGAATTACTTTTTCAAACTTGTTTTTCCTCTGCCTAGACACTCACATAACTCCCTGTATTTATAGGCTAGTTGCAGAGCACTTAAAAGAGAACAGTATGTAAATTCACACTAAATAATGCAAAATGCTTAGAGGAATCTGTTTCCCATCTTGTTGCAGCCATCATCACATACAAGAAAAAGGGAGAGTGACAATCAGAAGTGAAAGAGCAGCTGCAAGCTTTTTTAAAAGCCAAGGTAGAAAAATGAACACTTTTAATTCTGGAGACTTACATTCTATAGCAAGAGCTTGTATTTATTTCATTAAATCAATTCACATCTACATGGATGTGAATTTAACCTAGAGTGTTATAAAATAATCAGTTCAATAGGTTCTTGGTTAATGTGTTTTATATGCATGGCTGATGTAGAATATCAGTGCTATTTATTGATAAATTCTGATCAACTGATATTCAGTTAGATAAGGGATTATGGATGGTTCCTTGAGGCTGTTAAATTTCTATTCTTGTCTTTGGTCTCTTGAGACCTTTTTTCAAAAATTATCAGCCCTTTAATATATATATATATATATATATATATATATATATATATATATATATAT
>LOJH01045446.1:0-13595 GCA_001685095.1 Ellobius talpinus
TGGCCAATCAGTGTTTTATTAAAATACATGATTGCCAGAATACAGACAATTCTCCCACACCACACCCCACTGTAGGCGGCACCTTCTGGTGGGAGCCCAGATACAGGGACGGGGAAGACTTTCGTTTGCTTGGCTTCCTTCCTGATACTGGGTGGCTTTGCCCTTTGGTTGCTGATGACTCCTTAGATGGTGGCAGAACCCAGCAGCTCTCCAGGAACCTTCTAGGCTTCTGGCACCTGATTGGGCAGTGAGGCAGCCTCCCAGGAGACTGAGTACTGGTTGTCATCCTCCCAGTGAGAGGCAGCTATTGAGGCATTCATCCTCAAGGACCAAATAGGGCTGGAGAGATGACTCAGCAGTTAAGAACACTTGTGGCTTTTCCAGGGGACCTGGGTTTGACTGCTAGCACCTAAACTTCAGTTCCAGAGGATCCAGTGCCCTCCTCCAACTTGTGTACACGACCACACATGTGAGGCACAGACATGCATGCAGGAAAGGACCCATACAAATAATAACTAATTTTTTTCTTTATTTTTTTGAGACAGGATTTCTCTGATAAGTCCTGGCTGTCCTGGAATTCATTTTGTAGACCAGTCTGACCTCAGACTCAGAGATCTGCCTTCCTCTGCCTCCCAAGTGCTGAGACTAAAGGCGTGTGCCACCACTGCCCAGCTTTAAGAAAAAATTTTAAATCTTTAAAAAATTGTCATTTCATGAAACCTTTATTTAATCACAATTCACAGTGGAAATTGTGGGAAGGAAATTTCAGATAAATTTTTTAAATATCTGCCAGATGCTCAAACCATAAACAATAGCAATGAAAGGAATTCAACTGTATCAAAGACTGTTAAGATATCATGACCAAATAACTTTTATTTTAGCAATGTCAACATAATTTACTCAATCTGTGAATTAAAGAATAAGGACCCATCTGATTATATCATCAGTTCTGAGCTTTCTTGGTTAAAATTTATTTGTCTTGAGGAAGGAAGCACTAAAACTTTAAATGTAACCATTACTTTTGTTTTCTGTTTTTATTGCACACCCTATTCCGTGCTAGGTAGTGCTCCTCACGATGGGCGACAGCACTAACGAGACAAAGCAAAGCTTCCCCCCCAAACCTTGGACTCTTATTAGCACTGAGAAGCCATCCTATAAATAAGTTAAAAGACAAGCGAAAGGTGTGTTTTGTGAGATGGTAATAAACACTGGATGACAAGCAATAAGGCAGAGAGATGGCTATTTGTGAGAAACGGCCGGAGGAATGTCAGGAAAAGCCTGGGACATTTGAGTGGAGATGTGCAGGATAAGTGGATGAAGCAGACAAAGCAAGATAAAGGCTATATATGAAGTAAGAAAACCGTGTGTTAGAGGGTTTAATGAAGAAGAGAAAGAAAGAGCAGTGATGAGAACAGGAGTTGTAATCTGCCTGGCTACATGTGATGCCCTGTCTCAAAAACAAAACGGTAATAATCTGACATGCCTTAATTACCTTCAGTCTGCAAGTTACCAGGTGCTCCATTCCTTTCCTTACCACACATTTAAATTTTTAAAATTTTTTATTTTATGGCTCTATATTATATGTCCGTGTTTGTGTCTTGGTGAGTGTATGTCGCATGTGTGCTGGGAGCTGCTTGGTGTGAGTGCTGGGCACTGAGCCCAGGTACTCTGCAAGGGTAGGAAACACTCCTAACTGCTGAGCTGTCTACCACACATTGAAGGTTTTATTTTATTTGTTGAGAGATGCCCACTGTGTAGCCTTGGCTGACCTGGAACTAGCCATTGCCAGCCTCAAACTTAACAGAGATCCACACTTCCTGAGTGCAGGGTATTTTTATTTTTATGCATTTCTATGTCTCTCTGTGTGTGCCATGTCTATTTGGGCCTGTGGAGACCAAGAAGGGTTGATGGAACTCCTAGAGCAGAGTTTCTCAACCTATGGGTCTCAACCCCTTAGGGGTCAAATGACCCTTTCATGGGAGTTGCCTAAGATGAACGGAAAACACAGATATTTATGTTAAGATTCACAACAGGCTGGATTAATGGCTCAGCGTTTAAGAGCACTGGCTGCTCTTCCAGAGGTCCTGAGTTCAATTCCCAGCATCATATTGTAGATCACAGCCATCTGTAGTGAGATCTGATGTCCTCTTCTGGCCTGCAGAGATACATATAGATAGAGCACTCATATACATAAAAATAAATAGATCTGAAAAAAGATTCATAACAGTAGCAAGATTACAGTTATGAAGTAGTAATGAAAATAATTTATGTTTGGGGTCACCACAACATGAGGGTCATAAAGGGTCACAGCATCAGGAAAGTTAAGCACTGCCCTAGAGCCACGTGTTGTATTGGCTGGAAAGGGAGTGTGGATCTCCTGCAAGAGCAGCAGCAGTATTAACCTTACAGCCATCTCGCCTGCCATTTTTTTAACCATATACTTTATTTTTGAAGGATACAGGCATAACAGTCTGAAATGTTATTTGTGGCATGCTGATTCTCCCACACATTGTTCACAATTCTATACTCTATACCAGTTGGCAGCTGAATCTAGAGGCTTAGGCAGGCCCACAGTCTGATTTGGCAATGTTATTCATCAGTGTGTGGTTCTCTTTCTTTTGTGATGTTAGCAGCTCTTGATCTTCGGTGCCTAGATTTATCAGTTTGCTCTATCTTGTATCTTTTTATAGTCTAATTTCTCTTTCTCTTTCATGTTAGTTATAAAATTTTAATATCCCACTGCTCTGTTTGTTAGCCTTTGTTCATGATTCTTTGTATGCACATGCCCACATGTGTAAACAATTATGTTATAAATATCATCTGTATGTAGCACATTTTTATTTTTAGGTTTATATATTTTGCTTTATGTGTATGAGTTTTGTCTGCATGTATGTATGTTTACCATCTGCGCGCCTGGTGCCTGTGGAGGTCAGAATAGGGCGCCACCTGGAACTGGAGTTACAAATAGTTGTGACTTGCCATGTGGGTGCTGGGAGGTGAGTCTTGCTCCTTTGCAAGAACAAGTGTTCTTAACTACTGAGCCATCATTCCAGCCTCCAATATAACACGCTTTTAAAAAGATTTTATCTATGCATATGTGTGTGTCTTTGTGTACACCCATGTGCTCTGTGGGTGCACACCCAGGCCAGAAGAGGATGTTAGATCATCTGGAGCTGGAGTGACAGGCAGTCGTGAGCCACCCAAAGTGGGTGCTAGGACCTGAACTCTGGTCCTCTTTAAGAGCAGCAAGTTCCCTTAGCTTCTGAGCTGTGTCTCCAGTCCCATAGCACCTGAATTTCTGTTGTAGATACATTTAAAAGTATTTTGACCTGGGCAGTGGTGGTGCGCGCCTTTAATCCCTGCACTCAGGAGGCAGAAACAGATGGATCTCTGTGAGTTCGAGGCCATCCTGGTCTACAAGAGCCAGTTCCAGGAYAGGCTCCAAAGCTTCACAGAGAAACCCTGTCTCAAAAAATAAAACAAAAAAAAAACAAACAAACAAAAAACCCCAAAAAGTATGTTTGTTAGAATTATTAAAATTACATGTATTTATTTATGTGTGTGTCTGTGTATATACATATGACACTGTGTGTATATATGGAACTCAGAGGACAACTTGTAGGAATTAGTAGGTTCTGGGGATAGAGCGCAAGTCACCAGGTTTGGTGACAAGTGCCTTTTACTAGCTTAGCTATCTTCCTGGTCCTAAGCATATTAAAACCATCTTTCACAAAGACAAAACCTGAACATTTTCTAATATTAGTCTTTAAAAATATGGCTACCGATGGCATTTCATGGTGTATTTCCCTGTGATCATCTGGCTTCGGTTTCTTGACCTCTGTTCTTCCTCTTTGCATGTCCACTCCAACACGGATGCTTCAAATGGAGGACTTGAGTTCTGCTAGTAGTTGCTGCACACTGATTCAACTGATTCAGCTGCGGCTTGACAAGACAGCCTGACCGTGGACAGCTTTATTACTGGGTGCTGAGCAGAGGCTGGACTCTCATGACTGATGGGGCTAGTTCACGTTGGTTAGGTTTTTTTGTTTTGTTTTGGTTTCTTTTTTTTTTTTGGTTTTGTTTGTTTGTTTTCAAGACAAGGTTTCTCTGTGGCTTTCGTGCTTGTCCCGGAACTAGCTCTTGTAGACCAGGATGGCCTCAAACTCACAGAGATCCACCTGCTTCTGCCTCCTGAGTGCTGGGATTAAAGGCATGCGCCACCACCGCCTGGCTGGGCTGTGGGTTTTGAATCACACCAGTGTGTCAAATACTGTGTTTTAAGGTTCCAGGGAGACAGAGAGTGCCAGAATGGTAACTGAAATCCCTAGTACATGTCAAGACCACATGTTGCCTGCTTTCTAAGACTGAAGGAGACACTTGTCTGCTGCCCATTCTTTTATATTTTTATTATGTTTATTATTTGTGTGTGTGTGTGTGTTAGAGAGAGTGTATGTGAGTGAGTGTACATGGGCACATTGTTTGGCTCAGCGGGGAGAGAGAGAATAAATAGTGACACACTTTATGAGTCAGAAGACAAGTTTTGAGAGTTAGTTGTCTTCTTTTAAGTGCTTTTAAACCCACTGAGCCATCTCAGCAGCTCTGACAAAGAATTTAAAGCTATCAAATAGAATTTACAATTGTTTATCTCTTTTCTCTTTTTGTCCTGTGGAGTCAGGCTGACCTCTAACTTGCTTTTATATACTGGGATAATCTGGAACTCCTGATCCTCTTGCCTCTGCTTTTGGAGTGCTGGGATTATAGGTGGGTGCCACCATGTCTTTGTTTTGTTTAGATTTTTGGTAAGTAATTGTTCATGTTTTTTTTTTTCAGAGTGGAAAGATCAACAGACCAAGTCATCAAGCCTGTCAACGTGGGGGCTCTATCAAAGTGGGTTGGGAAGATACCCCCAGATGTTCTACAAGACATGGCAGTAATTGCACCTATGCTTGCTAAACTTGGATACGATCCATATGCCAATCCCCCTAACTACGGAAAACCTGACCCCAAGATCCTTGAAAACACCAGAAGGGTAAGTGAGATTTTCAAAGTAACTAAGGAAACTAGACATGGAATTTGGCTTTGAGTAGATTTTTCTTGCTTCGGTTCTTACTTTTTATGACCAGAAAATTATTTCAAATTACCGTTGTTCTAACTTGCTGAATGCTCTATCATCAGAGGTCTGCAATGTCATCAAAACCCTTCTTTCAAAGAGCTGTGGGGACAGTTCAATCATGTGTTCTGCTCAGCTTGTAGGATGTTGTCCTTTGACTCCCATTTGCATGGTGACATTTGTTTCCATAGCTGATTGCCCCGAATTTGCACAAACAACAGAATTATTGCTGGCTTTACTTCTGGTTCCTTTTTCTTTCCTTATGTGTAAGGAACACTTTACTTTTAAGGCTTTGTTTAGATGAGGTGTGATTTCTTGACCCTGAGGGCAGATGTTATACTATCCCTGTGTTGAAAGTTTCAGGAGGGCTGGGGAGATGGCTCGGTCCATAAAGCTTGTTGCTCAGATGTCAGGTCCTGAGTTCAGTCCCCAGAACCCACAGAAAAGCTGGCATGATGTCCACCTCCATACACATGTGGACACGCACTCTCCCCAATACATATGAGTACTACACATAATAAAACTAGATAAAGCTGCTCATGGAGAGATGTCTCCGCAGTTCAGAGCACTGGCTGCTCTTGGAGAGGACCTGGGTTCAGTTCCCAGCACCCACATGGCAGCTCACAACTGCCTATAACTTTAGCTCCAGGGGAGCCTCTAAGGGCACTGTATACATGTGGTGCACTACATACATGCAAGCTAAACATTTAAACATGTACAATAAAAATAAACAATAAACAGGGTTGCAGCTTTACTGAATGTTGTTTCAGACAGCTAAAAACTTAAAGAACTAACCTGAATAAATACATTAGTGGTAAAGTCTGGTTTCAAATTCAAATCAGAATTTTACATATCTGCTAAAAGTTTTTGTTGGGTAAGATAAACATAACATTTAAACTTTTTTTTGACTTCTGTGTTGGGGACAGGATTAGGCAGAGTCTCCTTTGGCTGAGGCTGGCCTTTAACTCACTAGATAGAAGAGGAGCTGGGTACTGAACTCAGGTTCTATATTTTAGGGTTTTTATTAAGGTTAGATTAATAAAGGTGAAATTAAACCAGTCAAAGTGTCTGAGATTTTTTTAGTTACTTGATATATGTTGCTGAACACACATGTATACTGTAGAAATTATTGAAAGCCAATATAATGGAAGCAGTTTGTCTTAGATTTTTGCTAATTTTAATAGGTTTTACTGATTAATGTAATTGAACATTTTCAGTTTATTAGCTGTCTATATGTGGGTTTTTGTCTGTTTTGTTTTTTCTTTCTATTTCTTTCTCTCTCTCTGTCTCTCTGTCTCTCTCTGTCTCTCTCTTTCTTTCTTTGTTTATTACGTAGATAGTGTTCTGTCTGCATGTATCCGTGCAGGCCAGAAGTGGACACCAGCTCTCATTACAGATGGCTGAGCTGCCATGTGGTTGCTGGGAATTGAACTCAGGACCTCTGGAAGAGGAGGCAGTGCTCTTAATCCTGAGCCATCTCTCCAGCCCCATGTTTTTGTTTTTTCAAGACAGGGTTTCTCTGTCCTGGAACTTGTTCTGTAGAGCAGATGGGCCTTGAGCTCAGAGATCCGCCTGCCTCTCCCTCCTGAGTGTTGGGATTAAAGGCACGCTCCACCTGACTGTTGTGTTTTATGCCCCACCTCTTACGTTTCTGAAAGTTTTCTCGTTTCAAGCCTCTCACTTTGCCATCCCTTACAGTCTTTTTGTGATGGGCAGCTTTCCCCTGTGCACAAGACTAGACGGGATTTCCGTAAATTAAGACAGGTGTGTCAGTGATATTTCAAGGTTCCCAGGACAGTATTCAGTACAGTTTCACATGTGCAAGTTGTCTTGGCTAGATTATTTTTGGCTTTCTTGAGTGGTAGTTGGGAAGAATGCTGTGGTTTGAACCCATGTGATTCGAGAATGTGTTTTATGCCCACTGTGGCTTTTGAAAGGGTTTCATAATGCATCCTGGGGGGTCGAGAATTGAGAAAGAAAAGATGAATTCCATTTTTGATCCCTTTGTAATAATATATGCAGCACTAACATGCTTAGATTTTTGTTTCTCATTTTTCTTTTACTGTGTGTATGGCATGCACGTGGAAGTCAGAGGACAACTCTGGAGAGGGTTCTCTCCTTCCACTTTTATGCAGGTACCAAGAGTCACACTCAGCTTGCCAGACTGCTAGCCATTGGAACCTAGTGAGCCATCTTGCTAACCCTATCCTTGTCTTTTGAATTTGAATTTCATTGTCTGTCTTACCAGTTAGCTGCATTTCAAACCAAATCCTGTGTATCTTCAAAACTTTTTTTCTGGTTTGCTTTGTTTTTTGCCTTTGATGACTCAGATGCTGATAATATGCAGCAGTCGTGAGCTGTATCATGATCATATAGTTCCAAAGACATCTCTAATTCAGAGTTTGGTGGCTGCCTGGAGAAGTAGTGCCTTTACTTATGCTGGGGAGAGAGGAGGATGGGGGTAGGAGAACAATCACATTTTGACTGGGAATGTAGAAATCCCCATCTCTAGACCTAAAAATGCTAGTTTTCACAGAGTGTATGAAGCCCAGGAGTCATGTCTGAGTCAGCACATCTTAGGGATACATTGCCCAATTCTAAATCAAAATCATGTGTGTTGAGGTTGCCCTGACTCACACAGTATACGGGAAATGAGACACTAACGCATCCCATGCCCTCTCCCCACCACTTTCTAATCCTCAGATTGTGGCACACTTTTATAAACAATGCTCTCTGGGTCACATTTCAGCTTCTCCCTCTTCCATACTTTTTAAAACCCTTTTAGACCTAGAAATTTGTTTGAGAATATGACCAAATATACTCCCTTCCTCAGAAATATAGGCTTATGCATACATTAAATTTTAGTGAACACAGAATCAAGTTTCCTGTTTGATAGTGTTCTTGTCAAGCTCATCCACCCTCAAGGCTTTAGTTATTTTTTATTATAACCCATTTGCTAATGGCTGTCACTCTGGGGGTTTTCTGAGGGAACTTTGGCTGAGCTGAAGGTTCATTGTTCCTAACTGCTACTTGGGTGCATGAAAGAACCTCGTATCCAGTGTGCAGAAAAACTTACTGTCTAAACTTCTTGCTGGCTAGAGAGTTAGCTGCAACTGTTCCCGGCTGGAAGAAATGCAGACTAGGTAACAGGAGTGCAGCTGTGACGGCCTGCATGCTGCATGCGTAGTCTGCCAGCCAGAGAGCTGGTAAGGAGTTAGTGCACACAGGGCAAGCCTGATGTTGTTTAAAGACCTAGTAGCTAAACTTAAGCGTCAGGACGTTGTTTGTAGCATGTTTTACATGCAGATAAAGCATTCGTTCACATAAATAATTTAAAAAGAAAAGCTATATAACAGCAATAATTGAAGAGGTCATGAATTTGGGAGGAGTAGGGGAGACATGGAAGGAGCTGGAGTGGGGAGAAGGTGGGGTACAGGTGTTGTAAATGCAGTGCTCGTGTAGGAGATCCCACAAAACAAAGATAAGTGTTTCTCCTTCTTTTCTTTTTCTTTTTTTTTTTTGTTTCCCGAGACAGGGTTTCTCTGTGTAGCAGTTTTGGCTGTCCTGGAACTCCCTTTGTAAACCAGATTGGCCTCAAACTCACTGTGATCCGCCTGCCTCTGCCTCTCAAGTGCCGGGGATTAAAGGCGTGGGCCACCACCCCCCAGCTTTGTTTCTCATTTAAACAAGAAAGCAAAGAGCAGCTCCAAGTATGAATGGTGTAGCCCTTGTCCACCCTAGTGAGAAAAGAGGAAGTCGTAGTTGGTGGGAAAGCAGGGGTCAGGGTGCAGAGGGCACAGTACAAGACAAGAGGGAACTTGCAGTGAGTGTGGAGAGCAGGGGTTAATGGCCTGAACCGTGCAGCAGAAGCCACAGTTGGTAAAAATCTCCTGTCAGCCTGACCCATGGTGGATGGAGAAAACCTACTACTGAAAGTTGTTCTCTGACCTCCATACATGCAGCATGGCACACCTGCACACACACACATGTGCACACAGCAACACACACACTTCATGAGATTATTTAAAAAAGAGAGAAACTGAAGCAGGTGAAAGAAATAGTTGCTAGAGCCTGGAAGGTGCTGCTGCATGTTGAGGTGTACCCAGCCAAAGCTGCTTCTGCTTGGGTCTGTCTCCATGCATGGCAGTCTAGTTTGCCCTGCTCCTCACCTTAGGACCACCTAGCATTGCAGATCCCATGGGAAAATTCTTGAGTGGGGGCTGGAGAGACGGCTCAGTATTTCAGAGTGGTTGCTCCTCCTGCAGAGAACCTGCACATCATACCTCCACTCCACTCCAGGAGATCTGAACCCTCTGTCCTCTGCAGGCACCTGGGCCCATTTCACACACAACTAAAATAAGTCTTAAAAACTATTGTTAAATATCTAACAATACTTGGCTGGGCCCCAGCACATGGGAGGCACAGGCAGGTGGATCTCTGTGAGTTCTAGGCCAGCCTGGTCTACACAGGGAAACCCTGTCTCGAAACAAGGAAGCAAACGAAAAGCATCTCTCCTCTCAGTACAGGCTAGACTTCTTAGAACAGCTCTCCTCTTAGTACAGGCTAGACTTCTTAGAACAAAATTTACGTTGAAATATTTGGGGATTTTGTTTTTGTTTTTTGATCCTGGTTTTAATTGTTCTGTGCTCAGAGAACATACATACTATGGTTTCAATTCTTTAAAGATGCTTAGAATTGCTCTGTGGCCAGCGTGTGGCCTCACGTTAATGTGAGAAAACTGTTCTGCAGTTGTGATATTCTGTAAATGCCATCATATTGCTTGGTCTGATAATTCTTATTTGATTTATAAATTTGAGAAGAGTGCTATGGTTGTGGCCTTTCTTCTTTCATTGTCCCCTGTGCTTCATGCATTTGGATCCGTGTTGCTAAGAGAATAACTAGATAGAGCTTGAGGAATTAGCTCTTGCTGGGAGGTAGCCCCAGCACTAATGTCTTTCCTAGGAGTTGGCCTTGTCTGATAAGAGCAGAGCCACAGTGCGGTCTGTTCTCCTCATCCTTCAACTTTTAATCTGTGTCTTAATATTAAAAGTGACTAAAGTGATGGTGTTGTGGTCAATGTAGTTTGACAGTCCCTTCATTTTAAGTGAGGTGTTGATTTCCTTATACGCATGGTAACTACTCATCTGGTTGGGCTGAATGAAGTCTGCCATTGAGTGCTTGTTTCTTGTTTTCCAACTGTCTATCTCTGTTCCTTTGTTTTCCTGGCTTCTTTGGATTAACCAAGTATTTTTTAGTAATTTGTTTTATCTGCTGTGGCAATTATCTCCTCATTTTAGCTATGTTTGTGTTTGTCTATTATGTTTTCTGTAGAACAAGGGCTGCAATTTTTCTATAAACAGACAGTTATTAAATATTTTATGCATTGTGGGCCACATGTTTTTCTTCATACAGATTTCTTCCCGGCATCTTTTCTCTTCAGCCAGATGCCCGCCTTATTAGGGTTTACTAGCTGCTAATTCTCTTAGCTAAATGTTTTGCTTTGGGAATTTTAAAATTACATTTATTTATTTTGTGTGGGGAGATGTGCATATGTAGCCCCATGCCTGGCTTTAAGTATGTGTATCTGTGTGTGTAGGGGGGCGTGGCTGTGGTGTGGCAGAGGCTGACCTTAGATGTCTTCCTTATTCAAGCTCCATCTTATTCATTGAGGAGGGTCTCTATTGAACCCAGATCTCACAAATAAGACTAGCCAGCTTGCTCTGGGGAATCCCTTGTTTCCATCATCCAGTCACTGGGATTGCAGGGGAGACATCACAGCCGCCCAGCATTTATGTGGGGGTCATGCAAACTTAGGTCTGCATTCTTGCAGAACAGCGCTTTATCTACTAAACCATCTCCTACCCCCTTCTGGCTTTTTATTAGTTTTAAATTAAATGAACCTATTTTTTATTCACTGGTCCTTTTATCTTCTGAATCTAATTGGCTACCCAGTGATGTTTTCATTTCAGACAATGCATTTTCCAGTTCTTGAATTTCCATTTCTCTTCAGAATCTCCCATCTCTTCATTATGTTCATCTTTTCATGTTCTTCGCATGTCGGTGACACTGGCCAGAAACATCTCTGTGCTGTTTGCCTGAGGAGCTTGTGTCCAAGCTCTCTACTCAAGTGAAGCCCAGATTATTGACCTCCCTCCAAGCTAGTATGAGGTGGAGTTGAAGATTGTTACTTAAAAACATTGATTTGAAGTTAACATAGATTTAGAACCAGAGATGCCCAGGGACAGATCAGGATAGGATACACTCAGTGTGAGTTCCCTGAGAGATACTTGTCCATTGTCTTTTTGTTGCTATGTGTATGATTTTGGAAGGTTCTAAATTTGTCTCTTGGAAGGAGTGCTAAGGAATTTAAATGAGATGCTAGAGTGGCTCCTGCATGGGATTACAGCTGAGAAGTCAGATGACTGTACTGTAAATTAAATAGTCCTGTCTGTGAGATTCTGAGACCGTTTCATTTGGGAAAAGAGTGATGTCATAGTCAGGATCATAGTTGCTCAGGTGTTAGGCATGGTTTGTTGCTGTGCTGACATTATCTGAAGTATCTCTGTATAAAAGGCCTCCTGTCTCCATGTCAGCAACCTTCACAGCGATGTTGCTCATTGATTTGCAGCTAGTAAGAGGCTTCAGCCAGACTGCTAAGAGAGGGGCCTTCCCTTCCCACACCTGCTTAAGTTTCTGTCTTTGTGTCCCAGGCCAGTGCTTCAGAGATAGCCTCACAATCAGGATTCCTGGCTGGCTAGTTTAGCTGAATGGGGGAACCATTCAGTGACACTGTCTGAGAAGATAAAATAGAGAACACTAGAGGAAAACACTCAGCATTGACCTCTGGCCTCTGCATGCGTGTGCACATGTATGTACACATGAACACACTCATGTGAACATGTGTAACAGACACACACACACAAAAAATAGGAAGTGAAATAAATACGTTTTCCCCAAACTCTGTCTTTCCTCCTTCATTTACCTGGAGTGATCATTCAGATCTCACAGTGAGCTTCTCTGGGGTTGAACGCCAGTTTCTACCTTTATTTTTCCTCTCAGAGCTAATTAAGGGAGATAGTGACCCTTAGCCCAACTCTTTGTTCCTGGCTGCTCAGCCACGAAATAACCACATAGAAATGGTATTAATTAAATCACTGCTTGGCCCATTAGCTCCATCTTCTTATTGGCTAGCTCTTAATTTAACCCATTTCTATTAATCTGTGTATTACCATGTGGCTGTGGCTTACCAGCAAGGTTTTGTCCAGCATCTGTCTCTGGCAGGGCTGCATGGCTTCTCACGGACTCCTCCTTCTTTCTCCCAGCATTCAGTTTAGTTTTCCCCACCTATCTCTATTCTGCCATACACAGGCCCAAGACAACTTCATTATTCATTAACCAATAAAAGCAACCCATACACAGAAGGACTTTTCACAACACCACACCGTGACATGTGCTATCTAGATGAAGGACTGATTTCCTTGGGAGGTAGTCAGCTGCCTCTGCAGCCCTGCTTTCCAGCTCTGCCCTGTCACCTCTTTCTCTGCAGAATCCCCTTGGGGACAGTGCCCACCAGGAGATTTACTCTTACTCTTGGTGTCCTTCCACATTCTTTCTGTTGTTGGAGGCAGTCTCACTGTGTAGTGCTGGCTGGCTTTGACCTTGCTACATAGACCAGCTGCTCTAACTCACGGAGCTCCTCCTGCCTCTTCCTTGTGAGTGTTGGCATTTTTTAAAGAAGGGGGTGGAAGGTCCTAGAAATGTGGACCTACCATGCTGCCGGGCTGGAAGTTCTAGGTTTACTTAATCCTCCCATCTCAACCCAGCTCCTGTGCTGCCATGCAGACTTCTGCTGTGGGGTAGTGGTTGTTGTTTGTTTAGTTTTTCTTTTTTCTTTTTTCGAAGCCAGGGTTTCACGTAGTCTAGGCTGGCTGGAACTCAGTGTGAAATTAGGATGACGTTGAACTGCCTCTGCCTCCCAAGTACCAGAGTTACAGGCATGTGCTCCCTTACACCCTCCAGCTGCACTGTAGGTTTTTGTTGTTTGTATTTAGATTTATTTATTTAATTCTATGTGTATTAGTGTTTTCCAGTGTGTATGCATGTGTATCACATGCATGCTTGTTGCCTGCGTAAGTCGGAGGAAGGCACTGGATTCCCCTGGAACTGGAAAGATGGGTGGTTGTGAGATAACATGTGGGTGCTGAGAACCAAACCTAGGTCCTCTGTAAGAGCAACAAGTGCTCTTAACCATTGAGCCATCTCTTCAGCCCTTCCACTGTGTTTTAAAGGGATTAAAAGTATTAGAAAATGAAACTGGCTGGTGGTGGCCTTTAATCCCAGCACTCTGGAGATAGTGGATCTCTGTGAGTTTGAGGCCACCCTGGTCTACAGAGCAGTTTCTAGGACAGGCTCCAAAGCTACACAGAGAAGCCCTGTCTCAACAACAAAGAAAGAAAGAAAAAGAAAGAAAGAAGGAAGGAGGGAG
>LOJH01045447.1:0-16372 GCA_001685095.1 Ellobius talpinus
AGCCGTGCGGGAGCCAGGTGGGACGAAAGCAGGCCTGCTCCCTTTTCACTACATAAAATAGCATTCAATATAAAAATAAAGCATATCAAAGACAGAAAGCTCCGATTGTCAGAAGTTGGCATTCTCTGTAGTTACACTATAGATAACCAAAGGAAATGTCCTAAAATATCAATTAGATAACTAGTCAAGAAGTTAGGAATAACACAAATCATGACTTTCCTAGGCATGGTACGATGATTAACTAAGTTGTCTAGGACAATCCTGAGGACAAAAGAAGAAATAAGTAATAAGAACAAAATTATTAAATTTGATTACAAGGAAAAAGAAATATTGGAGTGATTTTTTTCGTGCAAAGCCCTTTGAAAACGGTATTAATTACCACTTGGGGTTTCGAAACAAGGATAGTTTTGTTGATTTAAGCTTTAAGATTTGGATGCTTCTACTGTTATTAATAAATTATGTTTTCAGCAATATAATTGTCCAACTTGTGAATTAGCCACACTAAAAGTCATATCAATTATAGCATTATAAATATTTTTGTGACAGTGTAAATATAGATATTAAAACAATAAAAATCAATAGCCATTATTCTGTTTTGAAAAATATAACTAGATTGGACAAAATATTTATTTTAAACCTATTCATACTAAAAAATGAGTAAATTGGACAAGGTATTTATTTTAACCTTATTTGCAATAAATATTTCTACCCAGAAATTTGTGTGTCCAAGCTAGTAAAATTTACAGATTAATGATGAAAATAAGCTGGATTTAGTGGCCATCTGTGTTTGGAAATATTTATCATAAAATGTTCTCCTTAAAATTTTGACATTATGTTTTGAAAATAGTTCCCTGAATGAGTCTATAAAACGGATTGCTCTCAGTTCTCAAATCAGGGCAAAGGATTATCATGGCAAAGAAACACACACACTGTTCCTTTTATGGCTGCCAAAAGGAAGCCGTTCACAATTGTCAGGGGCATATTTGACACCATTCCATTTAACCCTCTCACTCTGCAAGGTTTCTGTCTCTTAGTGCCAATGCATGGTCTTATTTAATTTACTTCTTATAAATACGAGTGGTTCCTCTCTTAAGGATGAGCATGGAACGACAGAAATATGGAAGTCATTTCTCAGAGAGGTCTTAAAATTCACAGAGCTATGTATACTACATCGTGTTGGCGTTAAAGGCATAGCCCTTGGAAACGCGCACAGGGTACAGAATATTGGGCTCTCGTCAGCTGCGGCGAGCAACTAGCTAACAAGTAGGGTTGCCACTGATGCAGTTGAAAGGAAATTAATTCTGTCAACAACCAACGAGCCTGCAAAGGAGTTCTGAGTCCCAGATGAAAATTCAACTTTGATCAGCACATTGGCTGCAGTGGGATAGAATTGTGAGCCGGGCCAGTTAGCCCACAGAGTGACTTCTGACCTTCAGGACTGCACAGCAGTAGGGTGTTCCTTAGCTCTTTACAAGTCTTCTATTCCGCGGTAATAGTCTATTCAGCCAGAGAAAACGAATGCACTTGCTTTTACCAATCTGTCTGAAACCTCCACACTCCTGCTGACCAGTTCTAACATCAAAGCAGCTAACAAGAAAAAGAAAGCAGCCTCTCAATGTAAAATGAATGTGTAAGTCTTCAGGCCTCAAGTGGGAAATGTATGTGCACATGTGCTGAGTAGCAATCCCGTCTGAGAGCAAAGCCTTCCATCTTGGGGGTGTGTGGTTGGTTTGTTACACACAGGTTGGTACAGGAGATGTGAAACATTCCATCCTTTGGAGAAGCTTTTCAAGTTCTGGAAGTAAACAATCTAATGACTTCAGGGAGTCCCTGTAACTAACCAGATTTACAAGGTCCATCCTTTCCTAAGCATGTATAAGCAACAGGGGCAGCTCAGAGACACTCAGAGAAGGGGAACAGCCTGGGGAAAGCAGAGACCAGATCAGGTGAAGGTAAGAAACAGAGACTAGCTGAGTACCCTGGAAGACAGACAGTCAGATCAATTTATGCAACTCAGAAACAGGCACCTATTGAGTTGCCTGTAAGATGTGCAGTGTGCTCCAGATTTCCCGCTTTGGCGAGCTGCCATCCATGCTGGAGTTTGTTTTGGTGATGGAGCTGCCTTTAACTCATTTCTGCTTCTGTGAACTCCCCCTCACCAATGTCCTTGTAAATAACCCCAATAAAGGTCACTGGTCTACTAAGTTGGACTTTGGTGGTATCCTTATGTTAGTCTGCCATAGGCTTACTATTTGGCGTGAGTAAATTGTCATTGCCCTGGGAACACTGTCATACAACTACAGGTTGACCATGTCATCAGCTTTCCCAAAAGTTTTAGGGAGGGTGCATGTGCACAAGTGCAAAATTCCTTTGTACAGATAAGATAGCTATTTGGTTTTGAAAAAAAAATAAAGCCTTGATGACTATAATGTAAGACTGCTAGGTTTATATTTGAGTCCAAAGTATAGGAACAAGTCACATGTGTGTCATCTGTTACTGTTAGAGCTAGTCACAAGGAAGTTTAGTTTCCTTAATATGTATATAAATTATCTGCTCAAATTCTCATTTTTAATGCAGGCAGAATAGTTAAAGAGCATTATCCAAATTCATGCAAATAATGACAGTCTTCAAAAGCATTATTTCATGGAAAACAAAAACTTGCTCCCTTAAAACATATGTCATTGAACAAATTTATTATTTGGCATCTACTAATATGACACACAGTAGAGGAATTGGAAGCAGGCATTGACACAGGCCAGTGTAGTCAGAATGAATTGTGAAGCGGTCAGATGCACTTAGAGATGGTGACAGTGAAGACCTCAATTTCAGCTTGCTTGAACTTTTCGCAGATTCTGATCATCAACTAATACATATAATTGCTTTCCCGAATAAGTAACTGTATTTCAAGGAAAACAAGCAAAGAAGCAATAAGGAAAAACAAGTCTAGCAGAATAGCAAGGAAGACAGACTGATGTATGTTCTAGAACACTTATAAATAAATTCTGCAGCCATCAAAGCCTTCCTTTTTAACGTTTAAATAAAATAAATAATGCCTAATTCTTGATTCTTACAAGTGCTATATAATTCACATAAAACAAGGGTCATAATAGCAGACATTAGTGTCGTGAGTGGTGGGAGAAGGCAAAAAAGAATAGAGATAAAGATGAGGAGGAAAAGTGAATGTGAGATCCCAAGGGTGCAGAGGAGTGCTGTGTGGTGCTGTTACCTAGACAGCACTGCTGTCATGTCATGAACTCAGAAGCTCCCGTTACCTGTATAAGATCTACATAAGATCAAGCCCACCAGAATCCTAACATAGAAGGGGTAGATGACCTCTGGGTCCCGCCCCTTTCTAAGTTGTTTTTGCAGGTCCTAGCTGCTTTGGAAGAGACTATCTTTCTATTGAAGACATATGTTCACCGGCTTCCTCACCTCTAATAGATAGCTCCACACCCATGCACATATGGGCAGTGTTAACTGGGTTTAATGGACATGAAATAAACAAACCAAAACATGAGTTGGAAGGAGTTAATAATAGGGAAATATAAGGAAAGATGGAGGAGGAGCTGAGAGCAGGTGTGACCATATTTTACATGGTATATATGAATGAAATCAGTTTAGGGGAAGAATAATGATAATATTACTTCTACCTCACTATTCAACCTATACAGACAGTAATTAAAGTATTGCCATTTAACTCACATGAATATTGGCTTATGTTATTTTTATTAGAAAATCAATCAATCAAACAAACCAACAAACAAAATGCAAAATGGAAAACATACAGAAACAAATTCAAAATAAAAGACCTACCTTGGTGAGAGTTAAAAATATTCATAGCAATTTCAGATATTTTTATTGTTTGTTTGTTTTTATTTTTCAAGATAGGGTTTCTCTCTGTAACCCTGGCTGTCCCGAAAATCACTTTACAGACCAGACTGGCTTTGAACTCACAGACAGAGATTTGCCTTCCTCTGCCTCCAGAATGCTGGGATCAAAGGCTTGTGCCAACCTGTCCAACTTGTAATTGTATACTTTAGTTAAAATGTTGTTCTGTTGGAATCAGGGCAGGCTCATTTCTTCAAATCTGTGGCGGTATTTTGTAAGCACTAATGAAGCCATTTATTCCATGGTTATCTTACTGTCTCAGAATTTGATTTGATAAGTTACATCTGAAGATAACTTGAAGGGTTGATACATTTCATTCTTACAGATATTTGGATCTTCCATAGTGGAGAACTCACCTCAATCATATTAAATGGATTTCAGTCAGGATAATAAATTAGTCAAAAATTGGTTGTCTTCGTAGAATCATTATTGATGCAATGGAATGACTTTTCAAATGCTCCAACTCTAAGCATATTTTCTGCTACTACAACAAACTATGAATTATCATCCCATTCAGAGAATTGTTAATAAAACTCCCTCTTTTAAAATGGACAATTTAATGTTTCTATTGCTCTTTGCTGCAATTTAGGGAACTTCCTTTTCCACTTTTGGGCCGAGTTGTAATTATTACCCTAATGACTTCTCACCCACATTTTAATGACTAAATAATTGATATGTTGGTGAGTTCTCAATGCATATGATTTTACAATATTAAATATGAAAGAAAAGAACATTTTAATCACCCAGGAGCAGATTAAAAATATTCTCCAATGTAGTAAGTGTTACAGTGCAGGGAAGTTAAACAGAGCTAATAACCATCCTGTAATTTATGCTGGATTTATACTTAGGGTTAAGTACTCCAGCAAGGCACTTGTTCACCTTGGAGATTACGTTTCATTTCCTCCATAATCCTCAAATTAACAAGATATACATGTTGCTACCGGCCCCATTTCTTTAGCACAGTAGCTTTTATTGTCCTAAAGTGTCCCCTTGGGTCATCTTGCTATGGAAGCACTTAATTTTTCCCCGTGTTTGTAACCTAACATTGTTTAACAGAATTCAGTAAATAGTCCTGCATACCAAGTACAATTAATTACAGGTTCTAGGAGCAAAAAGGTCAAGATTTTCATACATACACAGACACACACTCAAAAATATACAATTAAAAAAACTACATTTCTTGGAAGTATTGGATGAATTTGTGGAATTTAGATAGATCTAAATAAGAAAAATACATATAGATATCTTATATGAACTTAATTTTCTAAAAATACTAAAAAAGCGGTTGTCTTATAATTTTCCACTAAGATGCCCAGTGGTGGCAAAGTTAAACATTTTCTTAAAGAACTGTACAGGGCAATTTAATCTTAAGATCAGTTGGGACACCCAGTGGGACCCAGGCTGTCAAGGAAGCATGGTAAATGGCTGTTAATGAAGCATTTAGGAAGCTTATTTGCATAAGTTCCCTTTCTTAAAACGAGTCATTCAAAATGCTGTTGCTAAAAGGTAAAATCACAAGCAATTCTAGTTGGTACCTCGTGTTTTCTAGAAAAAGGACAACAGCTGTCTCCAACTACTGCTTTAAGTACTCCGAGTTAGGATCCTGGAGTGTCACAGTTGGGTTTCATGATGAAGATTTCTACAATCCAAAGGTCTGTCCATGACCCCAACTACCTCACATAAGTTCGTTTCAACTATGGGAATTGATTTTCTCATAGTTTTGCAATTCAGAGTACTGAGACCAAACTGACCTTAGAATTGCCCCCTTCAGAAATATCTCCTTGGCCTGCTCATCATGGTCACCGTTTTCTTATGTCTTTCCTCATGTGTGCTTCCCTGTCTTTCTCTGTGTCCTAATCTTCCATATAAAGGGCAAAAGTCTTCCCAGATTCAGATTCCTTTCATGACCTTGACTACTTCTGCAAACAGCCTGTACTCAAATGCAGTTGTTCTTGAAGTACTGGGATTAAGATGTAGAGACACATGATTTTGTTAGACACAGGTCAGTAGTAGACAACAAACAGGATTGTAGTTGATGTGGATTATAATTCAAAGATTTTTAGCCTTGGGGAATTCCTACTTAAACTGATTATGTATCATTTGACATGCTATTCAATGACATGTCTAATGTTTTTGTATTTCAGAAACATCAAGTGATAATTTGGGCTTTCTTCCTAGTGTCCTCAGTAAGGAATCTTCTCTGTGCATTAGAAGCTTTTCAACAGCCTTCCAAAGAGGACATTCCCTTCCCTTATACATTCACTTTCAGTTGTCACACTTCTATTATCTGGTTACAAATTCCAGAGTTAATTTCAAAACTAAAACTTGGCAAGAACTTGGTGATATCGGTAAGAGAGAAAAGCAAATTCAGCTTTGATAAGCATAGATTATCCAGGACTAAACCTTGCTCTCAGCTAGGGCCTGAATTCTGCCCAGAAAACAGAATCAGTCTTTACCTGATATATAGGGAGAAAGTTTTTGATTTTGAGAGCATTTAAATTAATTGTCAAACTGTAGAAACAAACTTACTTCTTTCTATGTGGCAAAGACCTGAAGAGTCTGAAATACTAGTGGGCAAAAGACTCATAGGTCAGAAATTCCTGAGACTTCTGAAGAATATTCATTATGCCACACAAATATTGAATAAATTGATATGTATGGAGGCTATGGTTACTACTCTTTCTCAAAGGCCATTGATTATAGTGACACGCCTTGTTTTATAGAACTATGGTTAATGATCAACTTGCTATTTGTGTTACAAAAGACAAATGAAGTTAAATCATATTTAGATGATTTAATAGATAATTATATAGATTTAAATTATTAATGCAAACATAATACCAGGAAAGTATAAATAATTAATGATGTACTTATAAATAATTTCTATTAGTGAAATAGATTAAGAAAATGATTTGTCCTTACCAGTGGGCTCTTAAATATTTAACAATAACTACCACTGACATCTTTGAGATTCACCTTAAAACCCTAACAGTTAAGCCTCTTTTTATAATACAGAATGCATTTTTAAATAGAAAATAAAGCCAAAGCAATGTAGTCATAAGTAGGTGTTATTTACTCCATTTCATTTACAAATATTTTACATTGGCTGTGCTCTAAACTGCGCTCCATTTTTCCATATTCATAAGGATTTGCTTTTCTCTTAAATATTAAATATGGAAGATGTTAAAATATATGTGCATTTAAATAAATTCCTTTTTTCCTAGTGGACTATAGGATTCACCATGTACCTGCTGTAATTTTATATTATCCTAGCAAGAATTAATATGTCTAAGAAACTACTTTATGTATTTGCTTTTCAATCATTACTTGTGTAAGATTGCAAACAGGTCAAATTGTGGAGCGAAGGTGCTTGCATGGGTTGCCTCCAAAATTCCCCAATTTTCATAGTGAAGAAGGATTTGCTGGGGTCGTGACATTGCTGCAAAGCTTCTCTATGAGACTGGGCCGAGCAACTGACAAAGGCTAGCATCTCCCTTTCTGGACTGTCTGCTTCTCACTGATGCAGTGTCTCCCTTAGGATGCTGCACTTTCTGAGATTTTTAAGACACCCTATGTTCTTTAACGAGTCCAGGTCTTCTTTGTCTACTATTCGGTGATAGCTTCATAGGGAACGTTTCACATATAAATGAGTCCTGGCACTGAGGCCTCACAGAGTTCCAGCATTTCCACATTACAGACCACACTTCTCCAGTACCTTTTTACTTTCATGGTTAATGGTTCTCAGTGTTATGTCTGTCCCTTTGGGAAACTTTGTACGGGCTTTGCTGAAGGCTGAAAATGTGTACACTGGTAGCCATTCTAAACAAAACAATTCTTTGGATAAGATCCTCGCCACCATGGAACAATACACCTTGTTAATCTGCCTGCTCCCACACAAGTTAACACGAAGCTGCTAGAAAAATTTAGATAAGAAACATATGCTTGACAAATAAGTTATATTTGATACTCAAGATTTATAAATGCCTAAGGTCTACTTAGGTTCACGGTAATATATGCCTAGCATCATCTTTGCTCACTTTTAAGCTTTAGCTATTTCAATAAACTAAGTCATACAAGAAACTGCAGTATTCCATATTGGAGTGTCTGCTCCTGGAAATAGTCCTTTCCCAAGGTCAGGCAATAAGACAAAAGTCTTTATTCCCTCGGGGCTTGAAGAAAGTTCTTGCTTGCCTAAAGGGAGTCATTCTCTGTCAGAGGGAACCTGTGGTCCTTCATTAACATCTGACTGGTGCCTATTGTCAAGGCCAATGGCAGCTCTCTGCTCAGCTCACATGCTTCTTTTCTCCCATTTAGAGTATAAAGGGTTTAGTCTTTTTCACTAAAAGTGCTGACACTATTTTCACCTTCAGATCCTCTCGGTGGGTGTCCCCTTCTAATGCACCTGCCTTCTCAATGCAGCATCCATCTACTTTGGGACCTGAACCTTGTTGAAGTAGGTCTCCCACAGAAAACAAATACAAAGGGTGAGTTTGTTATATAGTACTAATCAATAAACATATTTGTGTAGATATAGATAAGTATATGAAAACAAGTATATTTGAAATACTAGAATACCCTCTCATTTTCTTATACCAGTTCTCTTTATTGCCTACCTCTGTTTCATTTGTATTTACATGTGTGTGTGTGCATGCATATGTGTCTATATATAGGTACATAGGTAAGTATATGTGTGTGTTACATGCACACATGTTGAAGTATGGGGTGCGGGTACTACTACATGTCCTTGTGTATTTGAGATTCAAGGACTTTATCAAGTGTCATCTTCAGGAATACCATTCATTTCTTTGGACAGGATGTTTTATTGGCCTATAGCTCATCAGTTAGGCAAGACTACCTAGCCAGAGGACTCAGTGACACTATCTCTATCTCCCTAAGTTCTTAAATGTGTGGAGGCTGTCCTCACCACTACACCTTACTTTTTATGTTGGTTCTGGGGATTGAATCAGGTTCTCACACTTGCAAGTCAATTGTGTTACCTCCCCAGACCCTCTCTACCTCTACTGTATAATGATGCAATGTCTTTTTATATATCATATTTGAAAATGCTAATTGAATTTATGGACTGAACAATGATTCTCTTTAAAATATCTCTGCAAACTCTGCTTTAAACTATGATTTACTTAACTCTTTTATAATTTATGATTTCATCATTTTTGTTCTTATTTACTGCAACTTGATAAAATGATTTACTCTCAGGCAACAATATTTATTCCAAGAATATTTTTAATAGGGGTTTATGCACTGACTCCTATGAAAAATTAAACAAGAGCTAGTACACTGTTTATGGGAACTCTCTATTCCCCTACTTTATTAAACAAATGTCTGGAAATTTTGCAGGTGTTGTTATTCATTACTTTATTTTACAATACTTTTCATGATATCACATTAATTGCATAATTAAGTAAGCACCCTAGTTTGCTTTCTATTATTATAAAACACTGCCCAAAAATGACCTGGAGGAAACGGTGTAGTTTGTTTCCATGCTCTGATGGCAGTTCATCGTTGAAGGAAGTCAAGACAAGAACTTAAGCAGGAGCAGAGGTAGAAAGCATAGAAGAAAACACTTTACGGTCTGGTCTTCTTTTCCATGTCTTGCTCAGCTTGCTTTTTTAATGCCATCAGGATCACCTTCCCAGGGTGGCACCACCAAAAGTGAGATAGGCCTTCCCACATTAATTATTAACCAAGAAAATGCACAACAGATGGATGATGGGCCAATGTGATGGAGGCATCTTCTCAGCTGGCTTTTCCCAGCTAACTCCAGCTTGTGTCAAGGTGATAAAAAAAAACAAAGAAAAACCTAACTATCAGTAAGGATCTGTGAACTTGGAGGATAGAGGTGGGAATTCAGTGATAACTGAACCTTTTTTAAATGCTTGCTAGTATGTCTTCTTGTAGTACAATAAGCATCCATAAGAGATAGATTATAAAGAGGAAATGTAGATTCCAACATGAGAAGAAAATACATTGTGATAAACCACAGTACAATATGTAGGCATCTCTCTCTCTCTCAGTATTTTTTCAAGACAGTGTATTCTCTGTGTAAGAACCCTATCTTTCTTGGAGACTAGGCTGGTTGCAAACTTACAGAGATCCCCCTGCCACTGCCTCCTGAGTACTGGGGTTAAAGGCATGCACCACCACTGCCCAGCTGTAGGTATCATTTAATGAGATGGCAGTATACAAAAACACAGAACAGAAGCACGGTTGAAACACACAGATAGAATAAAAGATTATGAAATTTCAATTCATTGATTGTAGCACAAGATTTAAAAAAGTTAGGTACTGAGCCTAAACATTGTAATGCAATGCAATAATGTAATGTAGAACCTCTAGTGAGCAAATTTTGAAACGTTTATCTCCACGACAGAAAAATTCTTCTTTTAAGAACTAATAGGTTTTATGGAAATCCATAGAAGAAATAATCTTGAAATGTACCTAATATGAATGAGGTAACACTACCAACAATTATTTGGTCATAATGAAATATAAATAACTGTTATTTAAAAAGGAAGGAAAAGCTCTTTGGTTAGAACTTAATATAATAATGAACTTCTAATTTTCTCATTAGTGGAAAACAACTAGAATAATAATCTTTTGGCAATAATCCAAATATATTATATAGAAGCATATATAAAACTGTAGTAATAAAATGCATATCTTAGCCAATGTAAAGCAGTGTTAAAGGGAAAATTCATAGCTATACAATGGGCTAGTGTTAGTAAGGAAAAGGAAAGCAGTATCCAGCTTAAACCAACAATTTAAGAACTACAGGGTCAATAAAAATAAAGGACAAGAGAAATAAGGATAAGAGCAAGGCTGAAAAAGAGGATAGACACATAGGCTCCCGAAATGCATGCAGGATTAGGATTATACTATTTAAAAAAATTCTTCAACAAAACCACGAGAGAAAATACTCATATATACAGTATACAAAAGAGAAGGTAACCCACAATAAGCGATAACATTTCAAAACTGGAAGTCACTACTTTGACAATAGCTCAGAAAAAAAGAAAAAGAAACAAAATGCAAATCTTGACACAAATTTTAATTCCAGAAATAATAACATATTATGAAAAACTTTCCATTAGAAATAGAAGTATTAAGACAGTTTGTGGGGTGGTTATGTCAGCCCAGTTATTTATAGTCAGGAAGATTACAAGTATGAATTCAGGACAACATTTCAAGTTCTAAGCCAGAGGCCAGCCAGAACTACATGGTGAGACACATGGTAAGATCCTATTCTCTACCAAAAACAAACAAACAAACAAACAAACAAAAAAAGCCATTCTACCTATCTTTTAGAAAAGAAAAGGAAAAAGGAAAGGAAAAGAATCATAATAGATCAAACCTTTGCCTTTTGGGAACCGTGATGGTATTAAGAGTGGGAGCATAGGGGACAGAAGACAGCAAGGTGCATCAAATTTAAATCTCATACTATGAAAATTTTACCAGCATTCATAAACACAGACGACCAGTTCTTTTTCATCTTAAATCATGCAAAATGAAGAAATTCCTTCTAATATTGTTGTGAAGGCAACCCTAGTGTGGCTCAGTTTCCTTATGATATTCTATATAAGATAAATATTGCTCGCAAAGAACTATATAGTCAGTAGAAAGGTGTGTGTTTTCCAGTGGTTCATTTGCAAGTTTTTACAATCCCCAACAAAAGTCTTAAAACCAATTTTTATAGACCTGTAATAAATCTCATATGAAAATAGACTATGAAGGATAAGAAATGTCTAAGAAAAATTGTATGCAGGGACTAAATCTACCAGTTATATAAAAATACAAAAAGGTCTCCATAAGTAATACAGTAAGTATCCTAGTGGTCCATAAACAGAAAACAGACTAGTAACAACAATAAAACTTTGGGCAATTGATATGACACCTAAAATAAAGAGGACATCTTAACTTATAGAAGCAGGAATAAACTTTTTAGAATAAAGATCACTGTGGCAATTGGGTACAAACAAAAACCAGAAACCACCTTAATCAAAGTCACACATACATACACGCATGCACACACGCATGCACATACACACGCACACACACAGACATGCACACACACAAAAACTTTCAAAAGACACTGATAGGCTCATGATACACACAGTGAATCCTAGAAACCAAAGACATAAACATTAAAAGTTAAAAAAAAATCAAGTGATAGAAATACTATGAATTTTTTCTTAGTACCATGATGGGAAAGGGGACATTATCATGACCCAGAAACCTAGTCAATGGAAGAATGGACTGATGGACTGCTAAGAGTGACTAGATAAACAAGAATTAGGAGCTGGGTGTGGTAACACATGCCTTTAGTTCCAGCACTTGGAAGGCAGAGTTCTGAATTTGAGACCAAGTTTGTCTATATAGTGAGGGCAGCCAGGCTACATAGTGAGATCTTTTCACATTAAAACATCAACATACAGTATTCCATATGTTTAGAAATTCAAAAAAACTATTTCAAAAGAGAAAATATTTGTTACATACATCCCAGACAAAATGTTAATATATATTATATATAATAATGTTTATATATATGTATATGTATATATAACATACAAAAGAATCAGTTTCAAAAAACAACAGGAAAATTGTCAAAATCTATAAAGAAAATTTTACTAAAGTGGTATAAATTTAGAAAAGGACTAGAATACTATTTTTTTTTTCAGGTATGGTAGTGCAATGGCTGTAATTCCAGCATTTGGGAGGCAGATATCTTGAACAATTTAGAAAATTTAATCTTTAAAAAAATATGTGTACTTTTCTTTCATGTAACAATCATCACAACAGTTAGCAGTAATAAAAGATCATTGATTCTACACCATACATTTGTTGGAAATTAGTGACCAAGTGACCGTAGTTCAAATACAGATTCCATGTACATAATACCCAAAGCATATTTCAACTACTATAAATACTCAAGGCAACAGAAAACCACCCTGTTTTATGTTTTTTGAGGATTGCTCCCAGCACCTAATGTGGGCTGACAGGTGATGAGAAAGACATTTCAGGGTTGGCGAGATGGCTCGGCCGTTAAAGACTAGGCTCACAACCAAAAGATATATTACAAATATCCATGATGGCTCCTCCAGACTATCTTCTTTAGTTGAAAGCAGACTGATCTATTCCCATACAATTTGATTTAATCTATTTCCAAGATTTATGGATGATTTCCAGGTCTAGAAGCTGTGAACTAGTCAGAGCAGGAGAAATAAAGTACTGACACTTGAATGGCAGGATACAAGTTGTACAAAATCATGATAAGATTGAAGGAACTTTTGTTTTCTGCTTAACCATGTTATACCTCTCCATTGTGCTCTTCTATGGACATACCATATTACTATCACTCAGGACAAAATATGGGCTCCAGGGAAGGAGCTGGTTGTTTAAAAAGCTGGTTGTTAAAAAGGAGATGGAAGGCTTCCAGGTTTCTTCTACAGGAATATTGGTAGTCAATGTGGTACTCCTCCCTAAATATAGTTTATGTTTTCTTTATTTATTTCCTCTCAGGAAGATACAGGTATTTCTATGTGGTTCTAATGAACTCCAAACACCACACACATATGAAGAGCATACATGCATCTGTACACTACAGCTTATACTCTCTTCAATAAAGAAACAATCCTGGGCTGGAGAGATGGCTCAGAGGTTAAGAGCATTGCCTGCTCTTCCAATGGTCNACACACAGACAAAATATTGTATACATAATAAATAAATATTTTTTAAAAAAGAAACAATCCTTACTTTAAATTAATGTAAGTTCAATACACAAAGACAAAGAAAATAAAGATCATACATGAACTTGAAATACAAGTTGAAGGGGATAAAACCACGCCTACGCTTCTTCTCTAGACAGTGATCTGGAAACAAGTCATTTCCAAGAAAGCACAGTTTTAGAAAGAATAGAGCAACTATCCTTAGGATGCTTGGGAGCTATTTTCCAGATCAAGGTAGCTGCATCTACAAATAGCCTGAAGAATGTCCTAAAAACATAAAAAGCTGGACTGGGCAGACAGTGGTACCCATGGGGAAGAGCAGTTTCATATATGGTTGGGATGAGGTGATTCCCATACCTAAGTTGATTGTGGTGCAGAGCAGTACTTGTTGTTGGTTGGTTTTACTCTTAATTCTTTGTTCTTTCCTTTTGGGGCCTGCTACCTAACTCCCAAATAATTATGGTGATACTTATTCTTTCTAATGAATACCTGACCTTAGCTTGGTTTATTTCTAGCCAGCTTTTCTTTCCTTAAACTATCCTATCTCTTGCCTTTGGGCTTTCACCTTTCTTTACTTCTTACTCTGTGGTTGCTATGTAGCTGGGTTGCTGACCCCTGGAGTCTTCTTTTCCATTACTTTTTACTCCCAGACCCTCTCTTTCTGAACTTATATTTATATTTCTGCTGTCAGCCCCACCTATCCTTTCTCCTGCCTAGCTATTGGATATTCAGCTCTTGATCGGTCCAATCAATCAGGTGTTTTAGACAGACAAAGTAACACAACATTACAGAGTTAAACAAATGCAACATAAAAGAATGCAACACATCCTTGAATCACTAACATGCATTTCACAGCATGAAAGGATGTAATGCATCTTTAACTAAGATTCCACAAGAAATACTTTTTCTTTTCCCATGTGTAATATAAAGAATTGTAGGTGCTAAGTAGCTGACTGCCATGCTCTGCATCATGATTACAATTCTGACTGCTGTGAGGAGGATAGAATAGCTGAGGATGTTATTAAATTAAAGCAACAGCTACCCTAGATAAGGGGCAGATCATGTTGGACTGCACTGGAGTATCAACAATCAAAATGCGTAGAAATTGAATAACTAGTGAGGACAAATTCCAAGGACTATTTTCATTGACTGAGTGTTAGGGGTTCAGGAGAAAGAAAAGTCCAGGGCAATCCAGAATGCTAGTTTTAGAAAGGCAGTCTAATAATGGAATTTTCTAAACTGGAAAAGCTCTGAACATCTTTGTATTAAGATCAGATTATTATTAAGCTTTTAGTAATTATACCCTTTTTATTGCTATTGATCCTTCTAGAAGCAACACTTGAATAAGTGTCCAATATCATCAGTTTCTAAGGAGATTCAAGAAGAATATACAATGTATCACCCAGAACAAATACAGTTAGAAGTAAAAGAAGAGAAATGGGAAGAAGTGGGGAAAAAGGAACCATGGAGGAGAAGGAGGAGTGAAAAAGGAATGGGAAAGGGAAGAAGAGCATATGATAAAGCAAGTATAAAAAAGAGGAAAATAAAGTGTTGGGAAGGATACAGAAAAATCTGAATGTTTACATACTGTTGATGTGGGAGCAAGGCTCCTCCAGGATAATAAGAAGTAATTTAGGGGTCACTTAAAATGTTAAAGATTGACCAGTATATGGCCTATGGATTGCACTACTCAAATACATACACATGTATGTTTTTATTAGAACAGGTTACAACAGGAGAAAATGGTTGCAGAGCTCAGTTTTCTTTTAGGGAATGGATAGATAATTGCAGTTTACATATATAACAGTATTTTATCCATCCATACAATGAATGAAGTACTGATACATGCTGCAGGACAGATAAATATGATAAATGCTGTATTAGTGAAATCAGTCAGACAGGAATTTTAATATCTTATAGATTTCCATTTATATTTGTAGTTCAATGTGGATAAATCATGGAGATCATGATATAGAGTTGTAATTTCATGGGGCATTGCCAACTGAGGAACAGCAACTGAGAAAGACATATGGAAGGGTCTGGAAGGAGGAAAGAGGAGGTGGCCTGATGTGATTATACTAAGTTTTAAAATAATAATAAAGATCAAGGTGGTCACTTCAGTTTTTCTGGAAAATATCTTAGAAATGCATTTGATACAACATTGTGAACATAGTGAGAAACACGGAAAGATTTCACAAAACGGATAGTTTTGTTTTGTGTGGCTATTAATCAAATCAAACCAACAAAAATGAAACTTTCTGAAAACATGATTCTTACACTTTGAGATAAAAATAAATAATAGAGTCAGTAGGCAATAGGGACATCATCTACCTAAACATTTATGCAATAAGAAATTACCCATCAAGATTCTGTCAGATGCAGCCTCAATCTGTGAATATTTATTGATATAAACTCTGTCTTTGAAGATGAACTAAATAGTAGCCAAAGAAAAGGTTTCTATAATATGTATAAAGATCTTGGTTTTTCAGACTAGGAGTAGAAATGCCAACACTTACTTCACCTTTAGTAGTCAAAAAAGAAAATCTGTAACACACTCAAGAGAGAATCTGTTGGCTCAGGTGTTTCTATGTGCTCAAAAAAGTCAGTTGCTCACTACCTTTGTTATCTTAAGAATTTCAGAGTAATACCATTAAATGATAAATGTCCAGCTTTAAATTTATAAATTCATGTTATATTAATTCATTTATATCACTCATACCCTGTTCTTTGCCCTCCCTCCC
>LOJH01045450.1:1734-13594 GCA_001685095.1 Ellobius talpinus
TGTGTGTGTGTGAGAGAGAGAGAGAGAGAGAGAGAGAGAGAGAGAGAGATGGGGGTGGTTTTTGGAATACTGTTGACCAGCACCTGGAGGGCAGGTATCCCCTTCTGACACTGGGATTTATTTATTTATTTATTTATTTTTGATAACCTTTATCCCTCCTGGGATAAAGTTAAATAGTAAGTTTCCATCTAGCTTTCCCGAACATCTTTAGTATTGTTTGTCCCTCATCCTGGCCTCCTCATCCTTCCCTTCCCTTACCCAAACCTTCCGGCACATTTTTAGATTCTAAACCTCCCATCTTTCTGTCTGTTAAAAAAATGTTTTTTTTTATTATAGAAGCACTGCATATTTGCTTTAAAACCTGCAGTTAAATGAACAAAAAGAATTAAATTGGTCTGTGATCTCCTGATAGTATTTGGCTATGTATCTGGGTTTTGTTTTTGTGCTTTTGCTTGTGCACATTAGCGTATATACAGTCTAACTTCAGTGCCCAGTTCCACAGGATTTTACATTTAATGCTTTAACAGACTAAATTATTTGTGGGGGGTGGGGGTTGAAGCAGGGTCTCACTGTGTAGCCGAGTCTGGTAGGGAACTTACTATCTTGGCCAGGAAGGCCTCAAGCAGTTTTCTGTCTCAACCACCCCTGTTTCTGGGATTACAAGAGAGAGAGTCTGCTTAGCCACCCAGACTGGGAGAGTCTTGAGTCTTAGAAGTGAGTGATAGTGTGGTTGGATTGATCGTTTTGCCAGTAACTCCCACCGTTAGCCATTTTACTAATGGGGAGTTTTTCTACTTTCCTAGGTACTGTTTAGGAAACCAATTTAGATGCCACCACTGGGTACCATAGCATTTTTCCAGACGAGTGAATCTGTGGCTTCCTCTTCTCCTTTATAGATTCTTTTGACCAACCCTGCAGTGTTCCTCTGGCTTTGGCTTTCTGTACATACTTAGTAAATGACAGACAAACACACGTGTGTGCCCCAGAGTGTCAGGGGCTGTCATATTTCCAGGGACACTGGTTCAGATGGGCATGAAAGCAATGATGGTGTATACCAGAGTAACAGGAAGAGAGAGTTACAGATGGAGGTAGGGAGCCCTTTAGGATGGGGTCAGCTTGAGATCCTTGGAGGAAGGTAGCACCGCTGCTAATTCCAGAAACTTCCTGGATTTGCTCCAACAGATATAGGAAGAAAGCCTTCCCTTTCCCCCATGCCTTATGTGAGAGGAGTTCTAGCTTCCTATTAGGCCAGGGCTGCTGCCTATGGTCATAATAGAGTCTGAGTCAGATAAATTTGCAGCTAAGAAGCAAATAATTTTCTAAATTTGCCCTTCCTATATCTCCCTTATAAAATTTGGTGAGAAGCGGGGTTGAAGTGACGGTGTTCAGCTGGAGGATAACCAGAACCCGTGTGTCAGCCCTGTGGCTATGGGCTTCTTCAGCACAAGCAGTGGGAGGAGCCCAAGTGCGTGGAAGCTGGCTGAGGGAAGAGGTCGGCTTGGAGGCTGCAGCTTTGCTTGCTGAGCCGAGCTTGACTTAGCCCAGACAGCTGGGCTCTTTGGCACTAGAGCCACAAGCTAGCCATCTCTGCACCATGTCGTTTATAAAGGACTGATTGCCTTTTCGCTGACTTCTGAGAGTGTGGTTTTATAATTAGTAGATTCTTAATTGTGATTAGTCACAAGACTTGCCCGTCAAAATCACTCTACTGTCTTCTTGCCCTCGGAGAACTTAATTTTTGGTCAGAATTTTTGTGTATGATGATCTTTTGCTTGCTCACTATTACTCATCTTGAAGCAAGTCTCGATTCAAAAGTGGAAATCGCAAATATATGCTCTTCATTAGCATGTAAGGTATGCCCTTGACTGAGTTACGCAGTCTTTCTAGAATCACTTGGGATTGAAGCGTCTGTCTGGTTCCTAAATCTCTAAGAAAATTTAGAAGCCATCACCTGCCTTGTGTTCCCCTGCCTTTTAAATTCATGGTGGCTTTAAAAGCGTCTTTAGTTTTGGTTGTCAGTCACCATGCATTGCCTAGAATGTCACAAAGAACAAAATCAAAGAATGAAACGACACTTGAAAAGAACCCTCATATTTACATCCTATCGTAGAGCTAAAGTCAAGTAGGTGGTAGAGGCAGTACTTACCCAGATAACATTAGTGAGCCAGCGAAACATGGAGGTTTCTGGACGCTGTACCAGCCTCCAGAGCCAGGAGTATATTATGATTTAATGGTACCTCTCTGCCACATTTGATGAACTGCCCTAGAAAAACATTTTGAAGCAATAAAGCATCCATTTGGCTTCCAAGTAATGAGAGAGGCATTGCTCTTTGCATTAACTATTTATTCAGGAAGAGAAGTGACCAACTGCTAATAAGCTTTACCCCAAGAAGGTCGTTTCAAACAAGAAAATGCGAAAGTGAGGTTCTCTTCGATTTCATGTGCAATTAACAAAGACGCAGAGCAGAGCGGTTGGTGCCCCGGTGCCATGTGACGGCCGGCTGGCTCTATTTAAGTGCAACTGCCTGTCAGAAGTAGTAAAAGCTTCTGGGCTTCTGGAAGACTGTGTCCTCTAATAACAAGTGAGGCGGCAATGACTGGTGAGTGGCTCAGATGGGCTCCTTTCTCTGTGGCTTGCCCTGTAGGCTTACTTGCTTAAATCCGCGGTGTTAAGTACCCTACTTCCCTCTTTAGGGGATGGTCCCCTTTCTTTTTTCTTGTAGATGATTATTCTTTCATAATCACTTATGATATCTGCTGTATATATAAAATATTTATTAGTTTGGATCAGGAGATTGGGCTTGGGTAACTTTTCTATTTGTTGTATAAATAAATCTCTAATATATTATTTGAAATTAATTTCTTGGGAGGAATACAGTGTTACACTGTTGTACCACAAGTACATAAATGGTCCCTTCCTTGCAATGAGTGTTTAGGCTTCAGTGACTTCAAGGGAGCATCTACGATTTACTGTATTAGTAAGCAGAAGTCAGTTAGAGGTTTACTTGGAAGCACCTTTGGTACTAAAACAGCTGTAATTTTCCATTCCACTTTCTTTAAGGTTCTTAATACAATTAATTTGCTTTTTTCAGTGTCATGAAAAAAAAGTGCAAGTCACAATTATTTTCTTTCCTCCAGGATTTTTATGCTGTCTTCCCCTTGGCTCTGACTAAAAAGTAATACAGTGAATTTCTACACAGTGAGAGGGGAAAGGCTTCATACGAATCTTATTCACACAGGTAGTAGAAATATGTCAGTTAGGAATTTTAATACTGCATTTTTAATTTAAAACTTTTCCATATTGAAAGTTACGTGTCATTTCAAATTACTTCAAAGTGTGTTTAAAACAAGCTTTAAAGATAACATTCCATGTAGTAAGAATGTTTGTTTATTTGTGCGAGTGGTCTTTAGAAAGAGCTAAGAAGCCTCATTAGTATCAACAGAGTCAGTAATGAGCCAAGAATCCTGAGTACCTTTCTTCCCTGGGACACACTATATATCACACAGAACAAAGCTCCTCTCCTTCTTCATCAAGGAAACAAAGACCCAGAAGAGACGGAACTGCCTCGTAGAGGCAGGGCTTTGTAAAGCCCCTCTTGTTGGTTACTAATAATCACTAGATCGAATTGTTCCTTTCAGATAATCACTCCCTTCAGAAGGCTGATGCTATGTGCTGAGAACAGGAAGGAGATGGAAGACTGGATCAGCTCTCTGAAGTCAGTGCAGAGCCGAGAACCGTATGAGGTAAATACCATCCACTCGTTTCTTGTCCTCAGCGCACAGGCTTACAGAAGAGCAGCCGCGGAGCCAGAGCTAGCCCTGCAGAGGGAAGCGTTGGCAGCCTTCTCAGAATTGTGTAAAGTGGATCTTGTTTTCATGTCAAGTGCCTTGCTGTTCAGAGTAATGGGCTGAAAGTTTGGTCCGCCCTGTGGCACGAACGTTGCAGATAGTCACTAGTGGCCAGCCGTGGTCTCCTGTTTGGCAACTCTGTCCTAACTTTGCCTTCGCAGGTGGCCCAGTTTAATGTGGAACATTTCTCAGGGATGCATAACTGGTATGCCTGCTCCCATGCCCGGCCCACCTTCTGCAACGTGTGCAGGGAGAGCCTCTCTGGAGTGACCTCCCACGGCCTGTCCTGCGAAGGTACTGTAGCCGTCTGCTTTTGTGCTCCACCAACAAAACCGAAGTGCTGTAGACACCTTGTCCTGGGTCCTGCACCATCATGAAAGAAGCAGACAGACCCTGCAGAAAAACACCTTCCTTGGTGGGGGCAAGACCTGGGAGATTAAGTCTTAAGTCAAGATTTAAGTTTTGTTCTAGTTCAGGGTTGGGCTCTACACACACAGGACTGATTTGGGGGAAATGCTGTTGCTAAACAGAAACCATTTGAAAGGAAGCATACACCAAAATTCAGTGGTCTCTTGAAGGAGCGTCTATTGTCTAAAGATCCCTTGAGCTTGGTAGCAAGCATTCAAGTGTTCTTTGTTTTAATTGACTATGGAGACCAGTATATACTCTTTGGCAGAATTCCTAATGGTTATTGATATTGCATTAATTGAAATATTTTCCTTTACTTATGCTTCATTTAATTGGATACCCTATTGCTGTTTCCTTTTCTATTTTGCACAGCACTGGGAACTGAACCCAGAGCTTCGTGTACATTAGGCAAACACTGCATTATCTCATCCTTATGTCATCATTCAGAACTTCTTTAATGTTGTCTAAAATTAAGACCCATGCTAGTGTTTTCTCTCTTTCATGTTAAAGGAAGTCGCTTGTTCGTCTGGCTGCCCAGAACCGAAATAACCACACAGATACTGTATTAATTAAATCACAGCTTGGCCCATTAGCTCTAGCTTCTTATTGGCTAACTCTTGCATATTAATTTAACCCATTTCTATTAAACTGTGTATGGCCACGAGGCTGTGGTGTCTGTCTCTGGAGGGGCTACATGGCTTCTCTCTGACTCTGCCTCCTTTCTCCCAGCATTCAGTTTNCATATTAATTTAACCCATTTCTATTAAACTGTGTATGGCCACGAGGCTGTGGTGTCTGTCTCTGGAGGGGCTACATGGCTTCTCTCTGACTCTGCCTCCTTTCTCCCAGCATTCAGTTTAGTTTTCCCCGCCTACCTAAGTTCTGCCTTGGTATAGGTCCAAAGCAGTTTCTTTATTAATCAATGGTAATCACAGCATACAGAGGGAAATATCACATCACTTTCATTCCTTTTTTAATGCTATAATTTTAATTATAAGATGTGTGAGTTATTACTTAATTTAGGAACTGTGAGTACCAAAGGCAGATCTGTCAATGGCTACCAAGGGAAGGCTCATGCCTCTTCAGTGTGAAGAACAGAGAATGTTGGGTACTGTTTTTGAACCATGTATAGAATGGATACCAGTTGTTTCTGAAATGCAATCACATCTTAAGTAATTTCTAGCATGTGTAATTAGGATTTAGGTTAAAGTAGTGATAGAATGTCACTCTTAATGGATTTCAAACGATAAGATCTGCAATTGCATCAGCTGTTTACCTCAGGCAACACGCTGCTTGGGATGGAGCTCTGCCACTGCACCCTCTTCCTCTCCTGCCTGTTCAGACTGTGATTGGGTTTAAGACATGCAAACAGAAGTCAGACAGGCAGATAGATACACACTATAAAAAGTTAACAAACTACTTTTCATAATTTCCTAATTTAATTGAGGATGTTAAGTATAATCCCAGGGAGAAATTACCCTTCACAATTATTTAAATAGTATCTGAACAAAGCAAGTTTAAATGATAATTTTAAGAAATCAATAATATCAAATATATAAATATGGATACTTGTCTTAACTACTGTTTAATATTTAGGAGGACCCAGCATGGTAAAGACTAAATATTGGAATAAAAGTCATTATTTTATCACAGTACTTGTGGAGTTTTGTGGTTTGAGATAGTGAGTGACATTACTGGCCAGGGCATGGGCTGTTTTCCAGCCCTCTCTGAAGAAATTCAGTTGCCACCTAACAACATATAGGTGCAGAAGAGTCACTTGCGTTTCTTGGTGACCATAGCAACAGTCTGGCTTGCCATTACTTGTTACACAGGCCGTGAGTCTCAAGGCCTACTTTATTATAAAGTATGGTTTTTATTTTAAATGAACTGCTCCATTTTTAACGGCAAGATTTTGAAGTAAGGAAGGAATGTTTTAATTTTTACCGTCTTCTATGTCCTTGCATGGGACTCACAATATTCCAGACCGGCCATGCACCATCTGCCATCCACCTGCCTCTAGCTTCCAAGTGCTGGGATCAAAGGCGCACGCCGCAGGCCCAGCTCCAGTTTACTGCTCTGCCATCTTGGTGACTGATTCCCCAGCTGCCTGACTGCTTTCTTAATGTGCTTGAACTTTAAAAACACTTCTGGTTTATCTTTACCTTATGACAGTTTCAAACTGCTCATATAAATAAACAACAACGCCAAGGTCAGAAATATATACACCTCCATGAATTTCCTCAAACACATCCAAACAGGGCAGTCTACACCTAGACTGAGAGGTGATGGTTTCCAAGTGCTCTGGTGACCATGTTATTTTGAGTGTGTGTGCAGGTCTTTGTTTTTCTCTTCTGAAGAGCCAGGTCTCTGGGTTTATTTAATTTCTCTTCTTAGCAACAATCTATTATATTACATTTTAATGGCTTCATAAATACAAAGACATCAAATTTTAAGATTTCAGTTACTGCTCCTGGAGCTTGAACCTTTTCTTGAAACTCGTTTCCCTCCTGCCTCCTTTTGCCCCACCCCCACCCCTTTAAAGATTTCATCCTGTAATTTCCTTCCCTTGACAACCACTGACGTTTTATGGGTTTTTCTGTTGTTTGTTTGTTTGCTTTTTTTGTAGTGTGTAAGTTCAAGGCTCACAAAAGATGTGCGGTGAGGGCAACTAATAACTGCAAATGGACCACGCTGGCCTCCATCGGGAAGGACATCATTGAGGACGAGGATGGTGTAAGCTGCTATGACTCCCTGCCCCCCCAGCCCTCTCATGCCCTGCTCTTGCGGACCATAATGACAGAGAGTTAAGTGGGAATGTGGACTCTTTGGGTTAGATCGCGAGTGTTAGTTGATTATGAGTTTTGGTTTTTAATTGATTCCTTCAAAGCATTCCCCAGTTCTCTGTAGGGAATTCCTTCTGAGTAACACTGGGGAGCTCTTCTCCCCTGGGCTGCTGTTAAAGACCTTTGTCTGGCTCAATGGCCCACAAGGCTTAGTTGAGATGTTCATTTGGCAGGTTCTGGGCTTCCTCTCAACAGTCCCCTCTTCTGAGCTGGACTCCATTGTATCTTGCCTGTGAACCCTATAGAGATTGCTGTCTCCTAAGCCTTGCATGCCCTTCCCCTCAGCTAGATTTCTACTGCATCTCAAAGGGTGAGCCTATGTCTTCCCTTTGTGTACCTTCAGGACTCAGGCTTGCTAGGATGTCCTCAAATGTGAAGGACTCTCAGCACATGCAGGATCTTCCACAGCGTGAGGATGGTGTCCTCAGGCTTCCTTCTGACCACCCTTTTCTTCCTGTCTGTAGGTTGCCATGCCTCACCAATGGCTTGAAGGCAACTTGCCTGTGAGTGCCAAGTGTGCAGTCTGTGACAAAACCTGCGGCAGCGTCCTCCGCCTGCAAGATTGGAAATGCCTTTGGTGTAAGACGATGGTAAGGGTGCAGCATTATTCTGTGCTTTTAAGTGAGCATCTTTCCCTAACTTGGTCTTCCATGTGGTCCAGAGGCAAAACAAAGAATTGCTGACAGAGCAGACCCTGGTTGTGCACACACCCCTCTGTGACATAATGGTACCTGTTTATGTTTTTAAACTGTATTCCCTCTAATGTGAGTGTGTGTGTGTGTGTGTGTGTGTGTGTGTGTTTCTCATTTCTGCCCTGGTCTTTTTAAAATGGTCCATTTATAGTAGTTGCTTGTGTTCAAATATTTCCCACTTTCTCTACTGGCCATGTATTTATTGCTGCTTCTCTCCTCTGGGGGTTAGCTGTTCACTTGTAACTTTTGGAGAGAAGAGCGCATCATCTCTGTGAGATGAAATATTGGAGAGGCTTTGCGCACGTTGTCTTCATCTGCAGTGTACATGCATTAATTTCCTTTGCTCAGTAGTTTCAGCAGTACCGCAGTCTGAGCTAATGAGACTGTACTTAAGAGGACTTTCTGCACTTAAAAAACTCTATAGAATGGCATTGCTGTTACAGGGGTTACGTGGCGGCACTCTGGAATGTCTTTCTCCCCCTTTTATTCCCTGACAAACTTAACTCTCCTGCCCTATCCTGTACTAGTTACATGTCTCTGTTACCACTCCCTGTGACAACTCTTTTGGTCTCAATGTTGTTTTTTTTTCTTTTTCTCTTTACTCCTTTGCTCTTTTGGGGGGCCCACCCCTCAGCTCCCAGATAAATACATGGAGACTCATTCTTCCTTATAAATGCCTGGCGTTATCTTGGTATATTTCTAACCAGCTTTTCTTAAATTCTGTTTTGCCTCTGGGCTTTTACCTTTTTTTGTTTCTCTATATCTTTTCTTTCCTTCTTACTCCTTGGTTTGCTGGGTGGCTTGGTGACTATCTCCTGAAGTCTTTATCTTCTCTTCCCAGAGTTCTCCTGTTTATCCTCTCTGCCTGCCAGCTCCTCCTATCCTTCCTCCTGCCTCGCTATTGGCCGCTCAGCTCTTTATTAGACCATCAGGTGTTTCAGACAGGCAAAGTATCACAGCTTCGCAGAGTTAAACAAATATAACATAAAAGAATGCAGCACATCTTTACATCGTTAAACAAATATTCCACAGCATAAACCAATGTAACACATCTTAAACTAATATTCCACAACTTCTCAACCTCCTACACTACTATTTATTGGTGTGCTTGCTATTTTGCCTTTAGATGATGATATTGTACTGGAGGATACCCAGTGTTTCCTACTTACTGTCATCTAGTTGAAAGGGCCAAAAAGAAAAGAAAAAAATAAGCCGAGAACCCCACCAAAGCCTGAAATCCTACCACCCTGGTGCTCCAAGAAGGAATTTAAAGACTAGCGCCTGTGCACTTCAGCCCTGCTCTTCTCAGGCAGCGCTGTGACGGGTCTCTTTCCGTGTTCTTCCATGATTCTCCTACACTCTTCATTTTAAAACTCTCTGGCCAGGCGGTGGTGGTGCACACCTTTAATCCCAGCACTTGGGAGGCAGAGGCAAGTAGATCTCTGAGCCCGAGGCCAGACTGGTTTACAGAGTGAGTTCGAGGACTGCCAGGGCTATGCAGAGAAACCCTGTTTTGGAAAAAAACAAACAAACAAAAAAAACCTATCTGTGCACACTTAATTTTTCTAAAATACATTTGTATTATCTTTATGTCATAATTGAGAATTGTCCCCAAACAGGTCATCAGCAGAACGAAAGTCTCTGTTAAATTTTAGTTACCCTTCTGAAAGGATGGGCTTAGTTAACACAAAAGTTAGATACATAGAGTCCAAGGTTGGGCTTAGTTAACATGTAAGGTAGACACACAGAGCACTCCAAGGTTGGGCTTAGTTAACACAGAACACTCCAGGTAGCCAGCTCCTCCATGGTGAATTAGCTCTTTGTTTTCTGACTTGGAATGTCCAGGGTGGGCCCAAGTCTTCTGCTCCTCTCCTCTGCTTTGCAGGGCAGTGTCTAGCTGAGGAAATAGCCAAGGATGTGTTGTAACACCACATGCAAATACATAAACTGAGATAAGTTTGCCTGGAGATGTAGGACCACTGCAGAAAGAGCTGGCACATTGCGGGTTTTATTTGTTTTTATTAAAGTTTATGGACATGATATTGAGATAGTCTCCCTCTTCCTCCCCTTCCTCCCTCCCCTACTCTCTCTTTCCCTCCCCTGTACTATCCCCTCCTTATCTCTTCCTGCATCCCCTTCACCAGGTATTCACTGAATACATATTGCTTTTTAGACAGCCACAGGAGTAGACTGCTCAGACAGTCTCATGCGTACAGTGCTAGCCCATCCCTCGGAAGGGGATGTGCCTATAGTGGCTTACTAATCACTGAACCTTTTGTGACCGTATTGATCCTGACCGAGCGGGGCTGTGGATCAAGTTTGTAACTTAACAGAAATGCATTGGTTTACTGTTGTTTTTGATTCTTGAAGGTTTCTTTGTTGGTTGTTAGGTCCACACCGCCTGCAAAGATTTGTACCATCCCGTCTGTCCCCTTGGCCAGTGTAAAGTATCTGTCATCCCTCCGATTGCACTAAACAGCACAGATTCTGACGGTACGTAGCAGTGCTGTAAGTATGTGTATGTCTGGCATATTTAGTGTTGATTTCATTTTCTATGGTAAATAAACTGTAATTTGCTATTCTGGTTAGTTTTTAGAAATGCTGAAAGGTATATTTGGTTGCCTAACTAATTAATTAATTTTTGTGATGCTGGGTGTGAAACCGGGCTCCTGAAGAGCTAGGCATGTGTCCAGCCACTCAGCTCCAGTCCCGGCCCAGACGAATATTTTGAAATGAAAGTTGTAGTGCAACCACTAACACATTATCCAGATCACCATACATAAGACTTTTAGATTTTTGTTTTGCATCCCAATGGATGAAGGAAGATTACTTATTAGTAGTACTAAAATATTAATCTGCGTGTGTTCTCTCATTATAATTGAAACTGCCCATTAGCATGGGTTACTATTAACATTGGCTCTCCTGTAATTTCCCTGAAGGACTTTGTAGTCCTCTGAATGCGTTGCTTTGGCCAGAGTCTGACAAGGCCTAACTGTCAGTGCTGCGGAAACTTCCTAATATCACTAGCTCTGGACTAGAGCATTCATTACTTCCTTTTCTGCAAGCCGCCTTACAGATGGCTTCTGCAGTGTGTTGTTTCAGACTCTGCTTCATGCATAGACTTTTGATACATTTGCATGTCTGGAGGTAAAGCTTAGAGGTTGGCCTCTTGATAATCCTCCCACCCTGGATATATCTTCTCTTTACTATAAATTTGAAAGTGTTTTCTCAGGCCTCTGCCAAGAACAGTTGGAATATTAGAAAATACCAAGCAGGAACCTGGATTATTTGACAACAGATGGGAACCCATAGCCTAGATTTGTTTTTCTTACAAATAATTAGTAAGGTTGGTGGTCTTTTTCAAATACTTTGTGATTGAGGTATTTATTGTCTTTGATGTGATTTTTTTCCCCACTACAGAGCATATTCTAAAATGTGAGTTTTATATTGTTGGATGCAAATAGTAACCTTAGCTCCCTTGGAGGATTAGATTATAATGATGTGCCGGCAATCAGGAAGGTTCCTTATTTTTGCCCTTTTCTCTTCCTTTTTCTAAATGTCTGTTAATAATTTAAGAGGGAAAGATGTACATACTAATCATGTCCTGGGTTTGTTTTTCAGGTTTCTGTCGAGCGACCTTTTCATTCTGTGTCAGCCCTCTCTTGGTGTTCGTCAACTCTAAGAGTGGAGATAACCAGGGAGTAAAGTTCCTTCGTCGCTTTAAACAGCTGCTCAACCCTGCTCAGGTGTTTGACTTAATGAACGGAGGGCCTCACTTAGGGTAATTCACTAATGATAAATCTTACTTGGGTAAAATGTGGTCTGAGCATGAGATGCCTCTGATCCTTCTCCCCATGAAAATTTCTGTTTTCAAATCGGGCCCTGGTGGCACACACCTTTAATCCCAGCATTCGGGAGGCAAAGGCAGGATCTCTGTGAGTTCGAGGCCAGCTTGTTCTACAGAGAGAGTTTCAGGACAGCCATGGCTTCACCGAGAAACCCTGTTTCAAAACAAAACAAACAAATAAAAACCCCAGGAAATTATAGTTTTCACTGGCCATCTCTTTG
>LOJH01045451.1:0-13593 GCA_001685095.1 Ellobius talpinus
GCCAATCAGTTTTATAACTTATGGAGATCTCTGTGTGACTTTCTTTGGGACTTGTCGGCTGTGGGGTACTGGGCAGGACAGAAATCCCAACAGGCAGGCTCCCTCATGTTACATAGTTTGAAATCAATTTTGTCAGATATTAGCATAGCTACATGCTCTTGTTTTTTAGGTCCATTTGACTGGAAAACCTTTTCCCAACCCTTTATTTTGATGTAGTATCTGTTTTTGAGGTTGAGGTATGATTCTTATATACAGCAGAAGGCTGGATTCTTTTTCCATGTCCTTTCTCTTAGCCTGTGTCATTTTATAGGTGAATTGTGTCCATTGATATTAAGCAATATTAATGACCAGTGGTTGTTAATTCCAGATTTTTTTTGGTAGTAGCGTTTGTGTGTATCCCTTCTTTGGGTTATGCTGGTGGGGACTTATCAGATGCCTGTGTTTTTGTGGGTGCATTTACCTTCCTTGGGATGGGGCTTTACTTCTAGTACTTTATGGCTGGGTTTGTGGATATGTGTTGTTTAAACCTGTTTTTGCCATGGAATATCTTGTTTTTTCCATCAATGGTGAATGAAAGATTTGCTGGTTATAGTAGTCTGGACTTGCATCCATGGTCACTTCGTGCCTGCTGGACATCTATCCAGGACCTCTGGCTTTCATGGTTTCCATTGAGAAGTTGGGTTTAATTCTGATAGGTTTACCTTTATACTTTACTTGCCCATTTTCCTTTGCAGCACTTAATATTCGTTCTTTATTCTGTATACTTTATGTTTTGATTATTATATAGTGAGGAAAGTTGTTTTATTTTTTCCTTATCCAGCCTATTTGGTGTTCTGTAAGCTTCCTTTATCTTCATAGGTATGTCCTTCTTTAGGTTGGGAAAGTTTTCTTCTATAATTTTGTTGAATATATTTTCTGTGCCTTTGAGCTGGAGTTCTTCTTCCTTTTCTACCCATAGTTGTCTTAGGTTTGTTCTGTTCATGGTGTCCCAGATTTTCTGGATGTTTTCTGCTAAGAATTTGCTGGATTTAATGTTTTCTTTGACCAACGAGTCTATTTCCTCTATGGTATGTTCAATGCCTGAGATTCTTTGTACTATCCCTTTAATTCTGTTGGTTATACTTGTGTCTGTAGTTCCTGTTCATTTATTCAGATTTTCTATATCCAGAATTCTCTCACTTTGTGTTTTCTTTATTACCTTTATTTCAGTCTTCAAATCTCTAACTCTTTGTTTCACTTGTTTGATTGCTTTTTCTTGGTTTTCTTGGCTTTATTTGAGCGATTTATTAATCTCTTCCATTTTTGTTTGTCGTCTCCTCCATTGCTCTAAGGGAGTTTTTCATTTCTTCTTTAAAATTCTCCATTATTTTCATAAATTTATGTTTAAAGTCATTTTCTTCTACTTCTTCTGGGATAGGATGATCAAGCCTTCCTGTTTTGTGACAGCTGGGTTCTGTTGCTAAGATGTTGTTTTTTAGGTTGTTGGAGGAATTCTTGCCTTGGCACCTATCCATCTCTTTCTTCAAAAGAGGAATGCAGTTTCTTTGTGTCTTGGTTCAATCTTTGCAGTGGCTATCTATGTGTTTGGGAGTCTTTCTTGGTCTGCTCTGTACTGTCAATGTCTCAGAATATCTCTGAGGTCTCTATACACCTGCTCTCTTGATCTTCTCTCCTGGTTTGCTCTCTTGGTGCTATCTCTTAATCCCCTCAGTGTTGTAGCAAGCTTGTGGTTCCCTCAATATTACAGCAAGCTCTCAGCTCTTAGGCTGAGAGTGGCTATTAGCTTTGGGGGTTCGAGTGGATTTGAGGGAACCTAGTCATAGGAAACTCCTTTCTGGCTGGCTAGAAAAGCTGAGGGAGATGGGGGAGGGGCCCAGGGTTTTGTCTCACTGGGGATGGCCTAGAGAGTGGGGTGTCCTACAAAGTGGCTGTTCACTCACCTCTTAAGTCCTCTCAGTATTGGAGCAAGCTGTGTTTTAGAGTTCTTCCTAGGTTACAGAAGGATAGGAATGTTTTGGCACTTGGTGTGGCTATTAGTTTGGATGGTCACTGGATGTGTTTGTGTTTGCCTAGCTTGGTTGCAGGGAACTCCCTGCCGCCTGGCTAGAAAAGCAAAGGGAGTTGCAGAAGAGGGCCAGGGTTTTGTCCCACTGGTTAGGATCTAGAGAGTGGGGTGTTCTGCCATGTGGCTACTCACTCAGAGAGGTATGCTTTTAAATGGTACCATAATGTTTGGTTACAGACTATACTGAAGTACTGGTAAAGTTTCAGGATAAACTTAAAAAAGAATCATAATTAATTTGCTAATGATTTGTAATTTAATATTCTTTCTACTTTAATATGAAATGTGTGGATGAAACTAGGTATATTAAATATAACAGATGTAGAAACAAAATCATCCTGTGGGAATATTATGAGGTTAGTGTAACTGAATAAATAATTGTGATTTACATAATAATATAATATGTGAATGATATTTCATCAGGAGTAAAATAAGCAGTATATTTCACTATGATTCAGCAACCTCAAAGGCTTAATTAAAAGTATTATTGGTATTATACACATAAGATGAAGATACATAATTAGAGCTCAAGAAACCATGAGCATCTGATAGAGTAATTTATGTAGGCTGTAGTTAACTATGTACATAATAATCAGCCATGCTTACAATAGTAAGGTTTTTGTGCTTTACATTATACATTTTGGCCAACCCATCATTCTATTTTCAACTATATAATACCATTTGGCAGATAGGTGCTTCCTAACCTGTTATTACAAACTGTAGGATTTGGAACATTAATAAAGGTGCTATACTTTCTGTATATTAAAGTTTGAATTGTTAATATTTTTCATTAGAGTGTTTTTGCAAAAAATGAGTATCTTCAGATATTCAGAAAATCAATTATTTACCCACAGAATTAATTGACTCTTAAAGTGTGCCAATATTTCAATTAAAGTCTTAAAGATAAAGTGATTCAGATCTATTTTAACTAGATATTCGAATAATGGGTACAATAAAACCAAATTATGATGTTGTATCATGGCAATATCTCATTTCATACATAGATAACAATACCACACTTTTGTGTAAAGAATGCTGTGATATATTAAAATTTTTACAATTATCCTGACTCCAATACACTCAGAAAGCATTAACAAATGCTGAAAGACATACACCTATGTTGGCTGACTTAAGCATTCTGCCAATTAACTACCAGAATGTTTCCTAAATGTAAAATGACCACAGTTGGCATTTTGTTATTGTTTTTTTGATCCCAGGTTTCTTTGTAGCTTGAGCCTTTCCTGGATCTCTACAGATCAGGCTGGCCTTGAATTCACAGAGAACTATCTACCCCTGCATCCCGAGTGCCTGGATTTAAGACATGTGCCCCCATTGCTGGCTGGAATTTAAATTTTTAACTAATATTTCTTCTTTGGCCAGATGTTTATGATGAAAGTTTTCTTGATCTGATGAATCACTACAAACTTGTTGAATAAGCCATTTTCTTAAGTCATCTCCGTGTTGCATCATTATTATGGGACTATGAGAAAACCACTGAAATGGGAAAACTAAATGTGAAATGTCTCTTCTGTTTTAAAAGTGCAATTTATAAATATCAATAGTTTGTATTTCTATCCTTAATCTGGTATTTCAGAAAATCAATACCACTTAACACAAGCAGGTAAAGAATACATACACATTTTTCCTTTAGATGAAAAGTTCCTTAATTTTTACATAAAAATGAAAACTCTTAAGTCTGAGAATGATTTAAATATGAAATTATGTGCTGAAATTGAAATATTAGGTTAAGAAACAATAAAAGTTAATAATTCATGATGGTAAATAATCCATAAAAAGAATATTTTGGAATATATCATACAGAAATTATGTCTAATGTTTTACTAAGAAAGAAATTTACAAGGCGAATTTTGCTTTGCACTTTCTTAACAGTTGGTTTTATGCAGAAACAAATAGGCTGAGAGGGCTATCTGTAATTCTGAAACAAGTTCCTGTGAGAATGATAAAAATCATGAGGAAATAAGAAAGAGAATGACCTTAGAGGGAATAAACAAAAGCAATTAATAGGGTTTGTCTAAGGTGCTTAGAATTTCAATAATGTTCATTTTCACTTATTATTTACCAAAAAAGAAAATAACAGAGAACCTAAGATTTTGAAGGATATAATAGATCATCAAAATCTAATGCAGAACTTGTCATGCAAAGGGTGAGTAACGATATTACAAATTCATAATTATTATCATGGAGCCATAAAAGAATTTGAGTTTCTTGATGTATATCTAATCCTCTGGAAAGAAAAAGGATACTTTTTATTCTAACACACATGGAGTCAATTGTATAACAATAGCCACTTTAGTAAATTTTTGAGCTTGATTTCATTCATATATAAAACACTACTATAAAAATTATACAAAATGACTGTGAATACAAGAATATGTCAAATAAGTAAAATTCAATGTATACCAAGTGAGATGTTGATTAAATTTGAATTTCTTTGATATTATACTCTTATTAGTGTATGATATAAGCATTAAGAAACCTAGTCATGAGGTACATGTACATTTGTGTATATTTCCTTGAAAAAGAAAAGGAAAGTGGATAATTATTTTTAAATGAACATATTATTCAGTAGAATTCTTAAAACAAATTTTAATAAATACATTTTCTGTTATGGTTTCACATAAATCCTTTTCCTGTATAAAAAAAGACTGGTAAAAGTTTAAACTAAGCCATTGAATTGCTCTTGGACTACAAAATGCCATTTTTTCACATTTAATACTCTCTTTGATAACATTTTCTGACTTCACAGCAAATTGATTTAAGTTTTGTCTCATAGGTCATCTTTAGGGAGTCTATTGTGGCATTCAAACATATAGTCACATTTGTACTTAAATAAAATCACTGCCTACTGAGGAAACAAGCAGAATTATTCTGAGATCAGCAATAGGAAAAGTAGAAAAAATGGTAGAAATAAAAGAAAATGGGGTATTATTTCTATGTATAATTCTTGACAATCTCATTAAAATATGCAACACAGGGTTGTTTAAGATGGTAAAGAAAACTTTTAAACAAAATTTTTAACTATACCCTATTTTGCCTGTTGTATTATTTTTATTACCTTAAATATTATCTATAAGTTGTAGCAATTATAGCTTTAAAATTCAAAGAATCAATGAATGAATTAAAGACTGATTAGAAGTAATTGAAAAAAGTTATAAAAGAGACTCATATAAAGAGAAGAATATGGCCACAGTGAATTTCTCTAATCCCACATAATGCTGAGGTAACACACACTAATAAATGGTGGCTTGAAATCCATGAAAAGATAAATGTGTAAATCAAAGCAGTGAGACCTTTGTTGCTTGTCATGCTCAGTTTTAGTCCAAGTTTCAAATGCAGGAAATGTGGGAAAGAGACAGATTTGGGTAAGAACGATGGAAATAAAATTGTCTAAAGGTTAACAAAAACGGGATGGCTTTAACATGTTTTGTCAGCAGCAAGATTCTAAGACTGCTGACATATAGAAGTGACACTGAAGCAATGATATGGCACACTATAAAGATTTTTTTCTTTGTAAGGATAGCTTATTTTGTTCTGGTTTGATACTTCTTTGTCTCATAGAAAATTATATCTAGTAGGAAACGAAATTTGAAGTACAACTGCACTATTGAAATTGTCAGGTTCTTTTTGCAGTTCCTCATTTGTCAAAATGGAAGACTTCAACTGGAGACATGGACAAGGAAGGGACCTCGCCACTGCTTGAAATGAACATTATATAAGCTGTCACTCCCTAATCAGAGGTGTGGATGATCCTGGAAAATAACTGTGAGGATAAAATCTTACAATAGCCAATGTCACTTAGATATTCAGTCCAACACTCAGATGATTACTGACATAAAAGCCAGCAGCAAATGCACTTATGATATCAAGTAAAGTCTTTACAAGGAGTACTCATACAACAACCAAAGTGTAACTCCATTTTTTTCTTCAGTAAAATATGAGCATGTCCTGGATTGACACCAACTAATATTTCTAAAATTATCACATCTAGATAAAAAGTGATAGGCACAAATATATTGAGAATATGTTACTGTGAGGATAGATATCAACAGTCCTAACAAGGTATAAAATTCTGGAAACTACAATAATCATGATTTAATGAGATTTGTCCATTGGTATCTGAGTGGCAAGAATGTCATGAGGTAAAACATTATGTGTCTGCTTGGACTTATGGCACACTCACTAGGAATGAATTAATATCTGGTACTGTAAATCTAGTCAGGCCATTGAAGGTGTAGATGGAGAACCTCTCATCACCATTCTGTTAGCTAACATAACAGTATTTAATTTCCTTCTCTCTACTTATATTTATAGATAAAAACAGTTCACACACTTCATCAAAAAACCTTCTTTTTTAGGAGGAAGAGGTTATTACAGAGAACCACGATTAATCAAAGTGCAATGAATAAGTGACTGTAGATTGTCCATTCACAAATTGGATATTTATAACACAATCCCAATAGATTCAAGGCTGTGAAAACATCATTGCAAAAATTTAATAGTCCCATAAAAGGAATGATTGCTATAAAACAAAGTTTCCTCAACAGGACAGGAATATTGCACCCATGAACTCCCAAAAATATGGTTACATAAGCAACTGTTCCATCTTGGATAAGAAAAGGGCATATAATGTCCATACCTAATAGAAGAGCCATAAGCAGTAAATGGTTGCTGAGGGAAGTAGAATAGGTATTTTTTAGATATATCCCTGATAAGTTGCCTATGTTCAATTGGCCAGCCCTACCTATACTTAAGTGCATACAGACACAATAATATAAATTATATTGTTTCAAATTTATACATACTCTGAGAGTTAAATATAATAAATGGCAAATTCTATTTTTGAATAAATTTGTAAATACCAATCTGATTTACTTTTTTCTTGGATAGAGTTAATGCTATATTCATTTGGCATATAATTTTTTCTGATTATGAAAAATCTACATTTCAGGTTATCATAGAATTTTCTATGATAACCTGAATTGAATACAATATTTGAATTTTTGTTTATTATTTTCTAGTATACTGAATGGCATGTTTCTAAACTACCATAAGTAATTTTTTACAACAACATTATAACAAGAAAAATGGTACTCACAATTGCCTTATGGTCTGTATTATAAAGAGGAAAGAAAAGGAGAAAATGCAATTTTATCCAGTAAATATTGAGAATTGTATATGGCATGTAAAAGCTTATTTTAAAAATGTGTTTGAGTGTTTTGTCTAAATTTAAGTGCATTAAGTGTGTGCCTTGAACCAACAGAGGCCAGAAGAGAGCACAGGATACCCAGGAACTAGAGTTATCACTAGTTATGAGCCACCATATATATGTTGGATACTAACCTGGGTCCTCTAAAATCAAACAAGCAAACAATCCCCCCAAAAAACACAAACAAAAACAAATATCTCAGGAAGTTAACAACCGAGCCATCTCTCCAGCCCCACTTTAGAAATCTTTAAAATATCTATTCAAACAAGTAGTTCATAATTGCAAGAATGGCTGAGGGAAAATAGGTTAAGATTTATAGATAATAATATTCTTTAGAAATGTGTGCATAATTACCTTCTATTCCCATTTACTTAATAAACTTGATTTTACACATTAAGAAACATATACAGTACTTAATTCTTTAATGTTCTATTTTAAATTACAATATAAATCTATTTTATATTGTAATATCAATATAGCTATCACTGTAGTAACAGAACATTGTAAAATCATTACTTTCAGTATACCTTCCCTTGCACTTTTCGGTACCATGCAAAAGTTTTCACTTATAATCCTGAAGGCATAATGATGCATTGAAATATTTTTAAAAAGAAATAAAATACCAAGTAATAGTACCACTTTCTGTCTATGCTGAATAATTTATTTGTGCTCTTTGTTTGTTTACTTGGCTCAAATATCCTATTGAGCAATACCTTAGTTACAGAAGTAATAAACTATAGGCAATAGATATGAGGTTAAATATGTTTATTACTTTCTTCTAGAACAATTAATAACATTTGTTGATTCTGATTTTAATGTTGATTTTGACAGCATTAAGAATAAGACAAAGGTTTAATTTTCACAGAACATTAATATTTCCTCTCTGTGTGTGAAACATATATGTTTTCCAGTAATATTAGAGAAGTTTACCTACAGTAATTAGCAATCTAGAGGATTAGACAGCATTTTAGTCCATGATATATTTGAAACACTATACTACAGTTGCTATAATTTCAACTAGCATGAGAAGTATGGTGAAACAAATTCAATTGCTTGTAAGAATCTTGATATCAAAAGAACAAATAATCCAATAAAAAATGAGGTGCAACCTAAACAGAGAACTCTCAGCAGACAAATCTCAAATGGATGAAATATACTTAACAAAATGCTCAATATCCTTAGACATCAGAGAAATGCAAATCAAAACAACTCTGAGATTCCATCTTACACTGATCAGAATGGCCACGATAAAAAATATTGATGACAGCTTAAGCTGGAGAGGATGTGGAATAAAGGGAATAATCTATTGCTGGTTGGAGTTCAAACTTGTATAATGGCTTTGAAAATCAGTATGGCGATTTCACAGAAAATTAAGAGACAACCTACCTCAAGACCCAGAAGTATCACTCTTGGTATATGTGCAAAGGATGTTCAATCATAACACAAAGGTATTTGCTCAACTATGTTCATAGAATCATTTTTCATGATAGTCAGATCCTAGAAATAACCTAGATACCCCTCAACCAAAGAATGGATATAGAAAATGTGGTACATTTACACAATGGTGTACTACACTGTATTAAAAAAATAATTACATCTTGAAATTTAAGCCAAATGAATGGATCTAGAAAAAGTTGTATTGAGTTAGGTATTCAGACCCAGAAAGACAAATAAAATATGTACTCACTCATAAATTACTTCTAGACATAAAACAAAATAAAATAAAACAGGCTATAGTCCATAATTCCTGAGAACCTAGACAACAAAGAGGACCCTAAGTCAGATATACAAGATCTACATAGGAAGGAGAAAAAATAAAAGATCTCCTGATCAAAGTGGGAGCATGGGCATCATGGGAAAGAGTAGAACAGGAGTAAAGGAGGGAAATGGAAAAAAATATATAGTTCAATAAAAAAAGAAATTAACATAAAACACAAATTGAATTAAATTAATAGGGTTATGATAAATTTTTCTCAGCTTTATTAAAACATTGAAATCTCTACTACAGTAAGGCACCTATTGTGGATGTCTTCCAAATAATCCTAAAAGATATATCATAATGATGTTGAAAATATTAGGTATTTAAAATTACTCTCTTATGCATTCTTCCTCATACTTCCTAAAATAATTTGAGGATTTAGTCTGACCTACAATTAAATTTTTATGTATAAAGCAAATTGTTAACAATATTTTATTTTTCCTTTGCTTAGTTTACCGCTCAGGGCATCAAGGCATTATGTGTGAATTAATATTAAGTGTAATAAAAATTTTAACTTCCTTCTCACTTAAAATATTGCTTTAATATTCACTGGTTTTCATATTAAATCTTCCTCTAAAAAGATTAATTGGTAAGACCTCTATATTCTAAAATATAGATTTCTCATTTTTTAAATAATAAATATGGCAATTTAAAAACTCAAAGTGTTACTATGTTTTTTTTACTTTTGTCGGGGTAAGTAAACAGAAATATCTATTCATTTCAGATGTGTCATCAACAACAAATTAAACAAATAAATTCAAACTAAAGTCTAACTTAGACCATAAATAACTTATTTGGTTATTTAATGGAGTAAGAGAAGTGACTTACAGTACTATGGCTGCATCATTGAAAGGTACCACTTCAGAAAGTATATTCACTCAGAAAATATACCTCATTGGAGTTTTATATACAGACAGTAGGTGACACCAATGGGGAGTTTCTCTTTGCCTAACTGTTATTTTCTGCATGTGTAACAATGGAGAGTTCCATATACTTCCCAAGAATTTTAAGAATCTCCTATTCATATATGAGGGACTGCTTCAATTAAAAAAAATGATACCTTGTCAGGGATTCTTTATCACATTAATATAAGATTATTTTACTGTTTTTTGCATGAATCATGGAAAAATAACATTAATATTTTCATTGAAATGTATACATGACCTTTGCAAATTGAAAAAAAAACTAAGAACATTATTATAGTTAGAAATTTTGATATATTATTATTATCAAATGTATTACATTATTTTCTATTGCCCTGTTTCTATTGTACTTTAAAGAAAAACTCTCTACTACAACTCACTATGGATGATTTCCTGATATATCAATGGGCTTTATATTTAAAGATATACTTAAAAACTATTATAAAATATATTACCAAATGAACTGAGTGAAGAACTTATTCATATGAAACTTTGTTGACTTAGAGGAAGTTTCATATTCTCTTATATCACATAATTGATAAAGTTCCATTTTCTTCATTTACAGGACCTTTAATTACTGTGAAGTATAATAATAAATATAGCTACATTTAAATAAATGAAATTTATCAGTAATCTAAATGGAAAAAATCCAGGAATAATGTTAACTACTGTGTTGATACTATCTCTTGTCACCGTTAGAAAATCTGCACTAGAATAGTTCAGTTAAATAATAATTTGAATTTTTTGCTTACTTTTACCTACATACTATGGAAACATGGGAATAATTATATTGCTACCATTTCCCTTTTCTCTCTGCAATTGGAAAGTATTATATTTATGCTGATTAGATGCATAGGTGAAATAATGCAACTGCTTATTTTTATTACTTCTAGTAAAATTAAGCCTAACAAAATACTGCAATGACATGTTGAGTATAAGTTAAATTTTGCCATAAATATCATTATTAAGTATATTCTAATTTTGAATTTTACATATTAAATTGGGCATTATGCAATGCTTTTTCCCACAATTTTTGTATGGATCTTATTTTGTTCAGTAATATTTACAGAGAATGAGATCAGATCACCCTAGATTAGGAATTTTTTACAAAACAAATTCTGCTTCTTTTATGGGAAGAATTTTAAACATCCATAAAATGCTGAGTAGTTTTCTGTTATTGCTCTATAATATTAAAAATTATTAAGATGAAAGACTTCTAGTCCACTGGAAGACTAACAAAAATAGTTGTTTTGCTTGTGTCTAAGCCTGTAGTTAGTTTATCTCAATGAGGGGCCATTTTGTACTTCATGGGATACTATTAGTCAATGCCAAGTAATTCTTTTGGTTGAGATAGCTGGGATTGCTGTTGGCACCTTGTTAAAAGATATTTTTTAAACACCGGGAAATTTACAGGATACTTTTCAGAGCAAAGCATTATTCAGATTCAATTTCCAAAGTCTCCAGTCTGAGAAGTTCTCGACTCACTGTCTTCTTCCAATAATATATTCAATTGAAAAGAAAAAATTCAAATATTCTTCTCTAAGACCTTTTTCTTAATAAAAGAATGAAATACATTAAACATGAAATTATTAATATCTTGCTTTAATTGTTTCAATGATATCTTTTGTTTCTATGCTGTCATATCTTAGTAGGCCTACCACAGTAAAAAGAAAACATAAAGGATATGATATTAATTTGAAGTTTCTAGTTAATCCTATGGTCTAGTTGTGGGGCTCAGAGGGAAGTAGGAAATGTGAATTTATAATAAGATATGTCAGGAAATAAGATTTTAAAAAGTGATGAAAATCAAATTTTAAAGCTACTTTGGAAAAAATCATGTAAATGTACCAAATGTACATTGGTATGAGAAAATAATTCAACAATTCCACATTCAATATTTGTGACATCAAAGTTAAATTAAAAATGTCACTGTTTTTTGATGAAATTATATGGCATCATTTCATACTATATATATATGAATTTATTTTATTTTATTTCTTTTTAAAAATTCAAGTTAAATTCTCATCCTTGTTCTCAAATACAACCCAATTATATAGTATTTTAAATGAGTAATACAAAATTGCATAGTACTTTAAAATTAGAGCTCAATCAGGATAATACTATTGAAGACTTTTTCTGGAGTTATGAAAATATTCACATGCTACTCAATTATAAAAAATATGTTCATCAATTTTAAAACTGAAAAAAGAAAACAGAAATTTATAAAGTGGGAAATGCTTAAACCTTATGAGTAGAAAGTTGTCTTCATGGAACTTACTAAATCTTACTCAGACATATAAGAACCCTTTACTAATTGCAAATGCAGATATTAAAATAGTCAACTAAGAAGTGGCATAATAAATGTATTTTGTAATTTAAATGACTTCTGGCACTTGTAACAATATTTAATTAGTATTATGCTAGTCTAATATTCTTCAATAATAAGAAATGCAAGTAAAAATATAATGTATTTTCTTAAGTGTATTAATAACACACATACACTCTACACACTACATGTTATCATGTCCTTAATTCCTCTTTAATTATCATTAAGTATGCTTGTGTGTATAGAACTTTTAATGCAGCAAAGCAATTAGTACATGTGTTGACTAATTTGTAAGTCTTCAAATTCAGAACATTTATTTCAGATAATTGACTATATTTATTTCAGATAATTGTCTAGGTAGAGCTCATGTCAAAGACACAAAGATGTCATTATATACCAATGATGCACTTTGGACATTTAATTTCAGGATAGTTCCAAGCAGATTTTTATAAAGCTAGATTGAGTCAAAAGCATACTATTAACATTCCACATTTCAATAACAGCCAAAATAGCTAAGTGAATCAGAAGTGCAAAGGACAATGGCAGGGTATTGCAATTATTGACATCAAATTATACTACTGAGTCATAGCAAAAGAGACAAGAAAAAAATTTATAAGAGCATAAGTATCAGTGAAATAAGAGAAAATAAAGAAATAAGTAAACAGCCAGTGCCACCTAACTTGTAAGAATTGTGTAAAGATGTATACTAGAAGAAATAAGATGCCTTTGAACAGAACTGGGAAAAATGAAAATCCACATGCAGATCAAGAAAAGCTTGTATACTGAATATAGACACAGCCAATTTAAGATAGATTAAAGACTTTAATACAAGTCTTTAATAGTGCCATTTCTTGAATAAAATACATAAAAATCATTTAAATATATAGACATGCACAAAATTATTTCTATACATGATTACAGTAACATAGGACCTAACTAAAAGAATTGAATAAAAATTTACATAAACAAGTATATTTAGCATAACAAAACAGCAAGCAAGATTTACTAAAGCAAAGAAATAGCCTATACAATGGAAAACAAGTTGTCAAATCTACATCAAAAAGTGTTTATTTCTGGAATATATAAGGAACTAAAAGAATTTACAACAGGGCTGGTCAGTGGTGGGGTATGCCTTTAATCTCAATACTCAGGAAACAAAGACAGATGGATCTGTGTGTTCAAGGTTGGCCTGGTCTACAAGAGCTAGTTCCAGGAAAGCCAGAGCTGTTACACAGAGAAAACTTCTCAAAAATAAATAAATAAATAAATAAATAAATAAATAAATAAATAAATAAA
>LOJH01045452.1:667-14259 GCA_001685095.1 Ellobius talpinus
AATGGCTGTGGGACCTGATGGGAGGACAGAAACCAGGCAGGACAGAAACCTCAGTCAACAGAGTAGCCTCCTCTCCATGGGGTGTACAAGATGCCTAGCATATGCTCAAAACCAAACAGTACTGAGCTCTGTAGATTCTACAAATACACAACTATGATGAAGCTTATGAATTAGATGCAGGATAACAGACTGAGAGTGATTAATAACACAATTGTAACAACTTAAAAAAATACCGTAACTGTCACTTGACTATGCTACTATTTTCAGATGACAGTTGCTCACAGAATATACAACTGTTGATAAAAGGGAAGTATCATACCATAGCCTTTTGTTTGTTTCCTACAGTTATAGAGGGTGGAATCATGATAAGGGTACCGGTGTGGTTTCATGGAGGCATTTTTTGAAATTGTGCACTGCTGATTTTTCATTGCTATTCTCAAAGTAGACAGTGAAGTTGAGAGAGTTATGTTGGGTCACCTTCATAAAGGCATTAGGCCTTACTTCCTAGAAATAACACACTGGAGGTAGGACTTCAAAATTTGAGTTGTCGAGAATTGCGTTTATTTTGTAATAATGATTACAAGATAAAGTCAAGATCCAAAAAGAATCCCTATCTAGACTTCCTATTTCATCAACTGTTTCAAATAAAAATACCTGACCAGACAAAGAGAAAGAATAGTTTTCCATCACTTACAGTAGCACTCTTCTTTATCCATGGTTTTAGTTCCCTATAATCAACTGGGGGTGGTCTGAATATATCAACTGGAAAATCCTGGGAAAAAAACGGCCCTCAAAATAAAATTGACACTGTTTGCACTGCGTGTTGAATTCTTGCACCATCCTGCTCAGTTCTATCAGGGTCATGAACTGTTTGTCTACTATAAACACTTCTCTCTCTCTCTCCCTCTCTCCCCCTCCCTCCTTCTCTCTCTCCCTCCCTCCCTCCTTCCATTCCTGTCTCCCTCCCTTCTCTCTCTCTCCCTCCCTTCTCTCTCTCTCTCTCCCTCCCTCCCCCCCTCTTCTGCCAGGCCAAAAGTCTGGGTGTTCAAGTAATCCTTTTTAAACAGTCCCAAATTGCAAGACAAATGATAAAAGTACAAGTATTTTAAGTGAAAAGGTGAACATTTTAGTTTTCTAAGGAAAGCAAATCATTCTGTGATAAGGTTGCTAAGATCTATCTATGGTAAGAAAAAAAGAACCATGAAGAAAAAGGATGGAAAAAGAAATCTGTAATAGTTTTGTGAAAGTAACTATAGTAACAACCCTGGATGCATGATAAATGCTTATAATGGAAAGGCATTAAATTTGTGCATGTAATTTTTAAAAAACAGTATATACATGGCTCTAGAACTTGAGGTTTGGGCATCTACTAGGGGCTTAGAGTGAAATCATTGTATCAGTTTCCAGAAGATTCCATTTCCCGCTTTTAAGTTACATCTCTCAAAGAACAAGCATTTACACTCCTTAGAGGACCCAATATAATGTCTTACATACCACAGATAAATAACAAATTATTAGTAAATAGATGAATAATGCCATGAAAGATTACTAGTGCTATGCATTTTTTTTCTTTTTATTACTAGTTTTATCCTCTTCGAAACAAATAACTGACACATTAAAACTAGAATATAATGTCTCTTTGGTATTAGTTTGAGTTTATAATACTATCTGTATCTGTAAGAAGCCAGAAGGATCTCTTCATCAAAGATGCCTTTACCCAAAGTATAACTAAATTTAAAATTAAGAGTTTTCTAGTAGAAGCTCCTCCTTAATTTTGTTGTGGTTGAATTTGACAAAATGAATTTCTCTAATTTTACCCTAGTCAAAAATGCAATAAAATATACACAGAGGGTAGAAAAACACAGTGACAGCATGGGGATCATCCGACTAGTGGGCACCTGAGGAAGATGGGAGTTCTGAAGAGAAAGAGAGGACACACAAAATGGGGGAGAGGAAATAATTAATAATAGCCTGAGCACTTTCCAGACCCAAGAACTGTGAAGTTGCTGAACTAAATGCAACACTGAGCACCTAGCAAAACCAACGGGAACAGATTCAAATTAATATACTTGAGTGCGAAATTTCTGGGCACTGGGGACAAAAAGGAGAGGGAGAAGTACATGCCAAGAGTCAGGAATCAAAATTGCTCACTGACCACATCTAAAGACAGAAGATGGAGAAGGCCTTTAAATTTTTACAGCTGAAAATTCTTTGCCTTATCAAGTGTAAGGCAGTTAAATATAATTTTATGAGTTGGTGATATAAAGTTTCACAAATTTAACCCACCGCAAGTGTTTAAGATTATAAAAAGTCATAGTACCACTCTAAGCATGAAACAAAGATCAAAAGAGAAAGATATATATATGATCCAGGCCCTAAAAGCTCAACCCAGAAAGTAAAGGTAATGCCCAAGAAAGGACAACCAGACACAGAGAATTTGTACTGTGTTCTGGCCAAGTGAGAGGCTTAGGAGTGACATGTTCAGAAAATAAAGTTGACATATTTTAATAATACCCTTAAGGTTCATGAAGAAAATTAGCAAGGATTTCAGTGTTGAACATTAGTTAGGTAGTTGTTTGGAAAACTAAGCAAATAATTATTAATGCCAAGAAAATTAAAATATAAGAAAGGAAAATAGTAACTATAGTTTATGAATAGAAATTATCAATATATATATACAAATAAATACCAATCTGAGCAAGATCCCTAATGTAGTGATGTCGAGACTGGAAGTATCTATTACGTATACACATGGTTAAAGGTAGAACGGAAGAGGGCTAAAATGTCATCTTGCAAAATGGTTAGAATTTTTTTTAAAAAAAAAATCAGGCATCAGTAATGTAAACCACTTCATTTACTTGATATGGAAATAAAAACAAAAATAGTTTAAAAACAAAACAGAAAGTTCAAACTCAAATAGGAGTTGAGGAGCACAATAATTTTTTTCTCTATATATGCATTAACAGCTTTAAGTTAAAAGCTAAAAGAAAAAAAACAAGTGCAGCTATCATGTGTAAATAGTAACCAGTTTAAATGTAGAAAAATCATAAAGCAACAATCAATTTCTGGATTAACTGTTAACTGGTGGAGTGATGATGTAGCTCAGTGGCAGAGGGCATACTATGAGGGCCTTGGTTCCATTCCCAATACTGCCCAAAACAACAATGACAAAAAGCAGAGATTTTTGTTTGTTTGTTTTTCGACAGGGTTTCTCTAGGTAGCTTTGTGGTCTGTCCTGGTACGCACTCTGCAGACCAGGCTGGCCTCAAACTCACAAGAGATCCTCCTGCCTCTGCTTCCCGAGTGCTGGAATTAAAGGCATGCACCACCACGGCCTGATAAGATTTTTTTTTTTTAAAGAAAAACCTAAAGACAAAGTTGTCTTTATATATTAACTATTTAATTATTCTTTAGGTCTATAGCATGAAGTATGTCTTAGTAAAACATTCAACTAATGTGTAACATAAAATATTCTTAAAACTCATGCCATGAATAATATTTCCAACTTTTAAAAGATATTCTCAACATTTGTAAATATGAAAATTTAACACAAATAGAAAGTTTTCAGTCCACTTACTTATGTCCTCATAAAACTATTTGTACTTACAGCCACACTTATCTAGTGTCAATGTAAATCATCCCCCTTAACTGACACACTAGCAATATCATCCTAACAAGGTACTGGGGCTCAGATATCATTGACCTACAATGAAATACAATTCAGGGTCGAGTAGATATCGTGCTGAACTAAAATGATTGGTTTTATATAAGTTAGTGGAGTAGAGTAAGTCCATAAACTTAAGGACATTTTACTCCGGCCTCAATGTTCAGACTGTTGCTTACTTTTGTTTGTACCACTCCCTAAAATCAGCATTACAAGAGTATATATGTAGTACTCCACTAGAAACCGGGAAGCAAATTCTTTTCTCCAAAGTTCACCCCTTCTGGGCTCAGTAAGAACTCAGGCCAGCATGCAGAGAATCCTCACATGAACATTACTGCAGTCAAATATATACACATAACTTTTATTCTATGTGTCTAGGTGAAATCTTACACATGATAGCTTTAATAATTATTTAGCAAGGTTTTGGAAATTTAAGAAGTCAATGAGCTCTTATGTTGCTGAAAACTTAAGATTATATCAGATTCAAAACAAACAGATTTTTTTTAGGTTTTCCACGTTTATCTGAAAGAGTTCCTGGCTGTTAAGAACTTAAGCAATGTGCAGTCTGCTCAAAGCAGTGAAGCAGCCCTCCAACAAGTCTAGTTGTACTTTATCTTTCCTTGTTGCACGGTTCCCTATGGCAGACAACTGCATGTCCTTGCCAGCCCCCATTTCTAGCAGTTACAAACTGTACTGGGTGTCATCTTTTCAAAAATGCTTGGAACAACATAAATTAAAAATATAATTTGTGACTTTCATAAATTTTAAAAGCTTCCGTAGTTTCTCAAATACTGCAGATGTTTCACAAGTTTGCTTCTAAAGTAACACTTTTCTATTTTAACAAAGCTTCCCTTCCATACCTAGGTCTTATTAAGACAGCTGTTGACATTTACTAGGTGACAGGCCCAGAGCTCACACACACATATCCAATAAAGGCAGTCCTGACCAAATCATAAGGAAATCATCTTGCTTACCTCTGATTTCAGCAGCTTCTTCCTCACTTTCTCCCTTCCTGTTCCTATACCCAAGTTTTTCAATATTCTCAAACTACTCTGGACCAGTAAAAGGTCTACAGGGTTGTGATTTAACTGTCACAATTTCACTGTCACAAACACTGTCACAATTTCACATTCCTGTTGTAAAATATTTACCACTATACTGTCAACAGACTTTGTGAAAAGAGAAAGGTGAAAGAGAGAGGCTAATTGGCAGTTTCCCCAACTTTTACCTCTACCTGTGGAATGAAATATTTCATCATTTCTTATCTCTTTTCCACAGATCAGGGAAATACACCCTTCTTATTTCACAAAGCTGATAATCTGTACAATGGTTATACATGCCTGCCTGCTATGGGACCATGACCCTGGGGTTACTTCTCAATTTTAACTCCAGGATCTCCTCTGCACTTTATGCTTCTACATGCATAAATGATAACATCTTCCCCAGTCATAAGTAACTACTTTTAAGAAGCTCTAATTTGAACCTCATTTTCATTTAAGCATTCTTCATCACCTTCCTCTACCTCATAGCAGCCTCTACAGATTAGCCTGCACTGGGCACTGTCTCTTCAGTTCTCCACGCTGCTACTGCTCTCTTGAAATTTCTTCAGTGAAATTAGGAACAGCCTAACTGACAAACTAATGAAATATTCTACTGCTGACGACTTCTCCCCAACTTGACAACCTTAGATGTATTTGGGAAAAGGGAACCTCAATTGAGAAAATGCCTCCGTAAGATCAATCTGTAGACAAGTCTGAGGGGTATTTTCTGGATTGATGGTTGTTGATATGGTAGGTAGTGCCCTGAGCCCTTTGTGGGCACTGCCAGTCCTGGGTAGGTGATCCTGAGTGTATAAGAAAGCAGAGTGAACAAGGCAGGAAGAACAAGGCAGTAATCAGTCTTGGAGACCTGGGCTTCCCAGAGCATGGACTGTAATCTATACACCAAATAAACCTTTTCCTCCCCAAGTTACTTCTGGTCATGGTATTTTATCACAATAGAAACCTAACTAAGACACTTCTGCCAGTATCCTTGACAATTTCATTCTCTCAAGAGACCTCATTTACTTCTGGGACTTCAACAAGCATTTCTCTGATTACTTCCAAATCCCAGTTACAACAGCAATCTCACCAACTGACTTTTAACGTACTACACCTGGGTGTCAAAGACTGTGCTTTTAATTTACCATTTGTAAAACTATTCACCCACCTTACCAAGCTGAGTCCTCCTACAACAGATTCAACCTTTCATGTATATTATGATGTCACTATCTGTCCATTCTCTTCAAAACTTCTTAGTTCTCTAAATCCTTAATTTTCTGCTTTCACTTTAAAACAAACAAACAAAACTAAGTTCAACCAAGTTGTAATTCCCACTATGTCCTTTGCTTTAGAGTTTCCACTTCCCCTATTTAAAATGCCTCTTGACTGGTCTACGCTCCTTCTTTAATGTTGCCCATGTCCATCTTCCTGACACATGCACAGGACACCTTAAGTTACACCTACATATTAAATCAAAACAAGGTAACACCCAAAACAGAGCTCAGCTAAATGTCACTATTCCTGATGTTCTTTCACCTCGCAGTTGTTCTATGAAAAAACTTTAGGACTGAGATCTCATAAAACAGGTCAAAACTTAGTATTATTAAATCAACACTGTCTGAAAGTATTTTCATACATCTAATGAGCACTGAAAAACATGAACCATGACTACAGGATCAATGTTACATTTTATTAAATCTAAACATTCAAGTCATTAAAAATGAATACTTCAAAACTATGTAACTTCAGACTGATGAATTTTACTGGGAGACTTTCCAAGTAGCACATAGTTTACAGATGTACTTAGAAAAATAGGTAAGGGCCATAGAGAGCTGATGATAATATTCATCTGCAGTGGTGAAGACCAAACTCACTGCCTGGCACATACTACCACCCAAGTGCTTTGCCACTGACCTACACCCTCCAGTTCAACTCTGTCAGGATAGAGGTGACTGAAGAAAAGACACCAGCCTCCTCACTCGCCCACTCTTTCACACTATTTTGAGCCATTATCACCTGTGAAACAGTCATCGCCTGACGAATTCTCCACTTTCAGTTTAGTTCTCAACAATATTCTCTCTACAGAGCAGCTACAACTACCACTTATAACATAAGGCAGATCCTACTACTCTCTCCTAATGCTGTCCAAAGGCTTTCCAGTCCACTTACAGCCTGTCATAGTGTGTGTTGAACCTCTCTAAGCTCTTTCATTTCCTATAGCTCCCCACCCTGTCCACCAACCTCCAGTCATGTTGGCCTCCTCTCCTTTAAATGTGCCCAGTCCATTTGGTGTTTTTCACTTACTTTACCACTTCCTACCATCTCATTTGAAATGGCCCTCCCAGAGATCCGATAAACCTTTATTTTCTTCATTTACTTAGTGTAGCTGTCACCTCCTCAAAAGACAAACCCAAATGTAGTAAGGAGGCCGCCTGTTTGTTTGTCCAGCCACCTAGACTCCTGAAATGATTACACAGAAACTATTATTTAAATTGCCGCTTGGCCAATCACTTAGTGTACGGCTAGCCAGCTCTTACATCTAGAATTAACCCATCTCCATTATTTTATATTTTACCATGCGGTTTGTGGCCTACTGGCAAGGTTCTAGCATGTATGTCTCTGGCAGAAGTTCCATGGCTTCTTTTTGACTCCGCCTCCTTTCTCCCAGCTTTCAGTTAAGTTTTCCCCACCTAGCTCTACTCTACCCTATCGGGCCAAGCCAGTTTTCTTTATTAGCCAATCATATTCACAGCATACAGAGGGGAATTCCCAATCACTCAAACACCCCATCTTTAGCAGCACCTAGCCTGTCACTCTCCATCATAATCACACTCACCCAAGCTACCTTTGTTCACATGCCTGTGTGGCGCAGAGTCATTCATTTACAGTTCCGCTTCCTCTGGCACTCAAAGGCTTGATACACAGCAAGCAATCAGGTACTTCTCAGTGTCTAATGCCTTTCAAAGCTGTGTCTTCCAAGTTTCAGGCTCAGTATTTCCCATAAAATTTCCAAGGGTCCCTGAAACTCCAAATTTCCAAGCTTACCATCTGACCTGCCCCATATTCCGTCTTAATTAATGCTAGCATGTATAGCTATTCTTTTCTATTTCCCCATCACAAAGACTTTTCAAATTCAGAATTTTGCATATTCCTCAAATAACACCTCTTTCAGAATTCCACTATCACTACTTCATAACTTAATACTTCTTAATTATTACCTCTCACTTCAAAATCTAAGACGGATTGACTTCCCTGGCCCTGCATCTTAGTTTCTTTGTTGTTGTCGTGATGGAACACCCCGACAAAAGTCGCTTACAGGAGGATTCTTCTGGCTCACAGTTCAAAGATAAAGTCTGTCATGGTGAGAGGTTGAGGAGGGAGAGAGCAATAAATGCACTGTTACTCAGCTCCCTTCCCCACTTATGTAGTCCGAGATTCCGGTCAGGGAGTGGAGCCACTCCCACTTCAATTAATGCAATCAAAACACCTCCCAATGGACATCCCCAGAGGTCTGTCTCTCAGGTGACTCTGTTCTGTCAAGTGGATAATTAACAGTAACCATCACACCCTGCTATGATTTCACTATGGTTTCTCTCCTCTGAAACTCACATTTGTGTTTAATCGCTACTGAGTAATAAATTAAGAGAAGAAAATGTGATCTGATTATAGTACTGATAGGCTGGACCTCTGGACTGTAATTATTAGAGTTAATACAATCTTAGAAGAGGGAGAAAGAAAAGAAACATTCTTCCTGACACATGCACAGGACACCTTATCAACAAGAGAGCCATGGGCAGATGTGGCTCTTAAACCTGTACCTCCAGAACTACGAGTCAAATAAACCTCTTTTTCCTTAATTTACCCAGTGTATAATACTGTTACTAGTAACATTAAAATAAGTAAAACAATCTCTAATATCATCCTTAGAATGAGCTTTCCTAAACATAAACACATTTCTCCCCTGGAAAGATCATTTACTAGCTCTTTTTCACCTATAAAATCCAATTTCTTTTTATGGTTCTGCCCTAACATTCAATTAAACAGCCCCGTTCAACTTCCTCTTATCCTTCCTTATAGGGAATTCTACCCTCACTTGGCCAATTACTACCCCTTAAGTCCAATCCTGATATGACTTTATCTAACTGACCTAAGTGAAGACATCCGTGACCCACTCTCCCAATTTAGAATACACTATTGTATGTCAATATTTATTCATGGATTCTAACTAACCTTCTTACTGAAATTTATTTGTAGGTACACAATCAACTGTGGTCATGTATAGATATGTAAAAAGCTTGAAATTTTTGAGTTGACCAAAATTTCACAGATCCAGCTAAGAGTGGGCAAGCTCTTCTTGCTTCAGTTCTCATGGTAGAAACAAGGATCCCTTTCAGTTTATTTAGTGTCATCTTTTTCTTTTTGTTTCTATGCTTTACAAAACCTGTCTAAAATGGTTCCAATCATAGTACTGTCTGGTCTTTTGAATACAAGGCAGCTATGATTATACCTTATGTAAAAAAGGTTAACATAATATATATAATGTTAATTTAATAAGGCAAGCTTCATTTGCCATATAAGATTGGTTATGAATTAAAATAAGGCAGGCTAGGAAATCAATGAATATCAACAAATATATTAAATACAGTGCCTCTGCATGGAAGGAAACATAAAATAAAGCTATACACACACACATCAATATAAATAAAGCTATGTATTAAACACTAGGACTATTATAGAAACCTTGCCCTGTATTTCCCTTAGAAGAAACAGTTTAATGTTTGGTCATCCAGTATTTGTAGAGTTTACAGATTACAACTACAACAAATTGAAGAATTAACTATTTTAAACAACAGGTCTCTCACAGACATAGTACTGTTTACCCTTTGTACTCTGTTAGTATTATGCTAGACATAATGCAGTTAGTATTTATTCAAAGAAAAATTAAAATTCTGGCTTCAAATATCTGCAATATGATTTACCCTACATATTTGGACTTTATAGTAAAATCCCCACAAGGGTCACAGCTCTCCATGTCTCCCATCTGAATGAGGCCATGTTCAGCTGCAAAGTTAATGATCTCAATATCAGCCTCCACTGCCATCTCTTCATCTCCTTTATGATTAAAGATGGTGCTTTTTATGTTCAAACCAGTTAAATGGAAAAACATTCACTCTTCCACTGGTCAGTCAGTGTTATGGGTTTAGTCAAAGTGGGAGACTGAACACAGTGTCTACAGCCTCTCCCTCTAGAAGTCCCAAATCAAAGTACATCTGCAAAACAAAACGACAAGAGTAATAAATACTGGAGGTGGAATGGTAGAGAATTCAAATGGAAAGATTATCAAGCTGGTGTTGGAAAGGCTTAGAAGTTGGAAGTAAGGCTTGTGGATCCAGCTGAAAGGCAGGCCTGATAATCTGAGAGTAAGTGTCTCACATGCTTCTACAAATGCTAACTAAAATACCACAGACATCCTCTGAAATTAAAATGAAAAGAAAACAAATCTCCTAGAAAATCTCCATGGGCAAACATGACAGTGGCCATGAGGGCTAGTTCACAAGCAAAGGTTCAGGCCTTGGCCTGAATAGCGTGAAGTCACAATTCAGGCTGCTCCACAAGGTGGAAGTGACTCCTACCCTGTATAAGAGCAGACTGGACAAAGAAGTCAAAGAAATTACACAGTCTTCACTCAAGGACTTAAGGCTCAAATACACCTACCTCGTTCAGAAAACTCTGAGCAGGAAAATTAACAGTTATCCAGAGTCAGCAGCTTCCCCAGGCACCAGAGAAAAGCCTTAGTAAATGTCTTGAGGAATGTGTACTCTAATCAGGCCACATGAAATTATCTTGAATAAAAAAACACAGTCAAGCAAGAGCACATAATTCAAAATCTTAAAACACTGAAGAAAAAAAACTGAAAAACACAATAAAAAGGCTGCTACAGAGAACAGCAAGTAACACTGGAAACAAGTAATCTTGTACTGTAGACTTCAGAGGTACACACAAGCTTGTCCCAAGGAGATTTTATTTGGGCCTCCCTTGAGAATGTGTGAACAAAAATAATCTTCCTTTATAGGACAATCAATAGCTCCTGTGTAAAGTTGGAAACATGGATGGTTTCTAAGACATATGTTTCATTCTGAAACTTAACAGTGCCATCCTCTATTGGGGGGGCACTTGGAAATGTGCCAGAGTATTATGCTTGTTCAAGGACCAATGCAGTAAAAAGGGCAATAAGCACTAAGAGCATTAAGGGTGATTCTGCACCAAGAATCTGGCCAAAAATGCTAGTCACCAACTGTTGGGAAACATCACTAGCTGTAGCAATGATTAACCTCATAAAAAAAGGATTACTTTATTTTATTTTTATATAGTTCTTACTGGCCTGGAACTCACTATATGGACCAGTCTGGCTTGAACTCAGTTATCCACCTGACTCTGCCTCTGGAATACTGGGATTAAAGCACATGCCATTTTGTTTATCATGTGTCTTAATTAACTGTTCTATTGCTGTGAAGAGACACCAAAAGCAAGGCAAGTTACAGAAGGAAACATTTAACTGAGGGCATGTTTACAATTTTAGAGGATTAATCCTTTACCATCATGGTGGGAAATTTGGTGGCAGGAAGACATACTGCTGGAGAAATAGCTGAGCTAAGCTTTTTATCCTGATCTGGGGCAGCAGGGAGATAAAGACAGACACTGGGCCTGGTGTGGGCTTTTGAAACTTCAAAGGCCACCTCCAGAGACACACTTCTTCCAACAAGGTCACACCTTCTCCGATGAGGCCACACCTCCTAATCCTTCTCGAACAGTTCCACTCCTTGATGACTAAACCATTCAAATATATGAGCCTATGGGAAGCATTCTCATTCAAACTACCACATCATGTAACAATATCTTTTAAATTTTAAAGTAAATGTATCATAAATAAATAATAATGGGTGCGGTGGCACATAACAATCTCTGCACTCAGGAGGTGGAGGCAGGCAAATGCACTCCTGTCTACATAGTGAGTTCCCAGCTAATCAGAACTACAAGTGAGACTCTGTCTCACAAAATAACAATAAAAAATAGATTATGGACTAGTTAAATCTCCCTCAAGAGATGTTGGGTCAGAGCAACACAATTAACTACTCTGGAATTTTTAGGTTCTGAAGAGCAGCACCTTCAAATAGTTCTTAGCTAAAATATCTCAAACATCAAAATGCATTTACCAATGCTAGCTGTGTACTTATGGAGTAAGGTATGAGATACTGCCTTTCTGAAATAGCAGCTGCCATGTCAATGTTCCCCAGAGCTTACAAAAATCTCTAGAAAGGAGTCAAGAGTAAAACAATAACTATTTGAGTTTGCAGTGCATATTGGGATGGTCTATGAAATAACACTGAATAAACTAACAAAAGTCTCTGTTACTAACAGATTTAGCTAGGAATCACATGGTTTGGATTTGAAAGAAGACAATACTTGCCTGGATGAAAATGGAAGATGAAGAAAAGATATAACCAATGCATATGAAAAAGACAGGAAATGACTACTGAATAAAAACATGTACTTTACTTTAGTACTTTGCTTCCTAAAGATAACAAATTCTGTATACACACTTATCATTAGGGGGCTAGGTAGATGTTCAATTAGTAAAGTTATTGCCATGTAAGCACAAGGACCGAGTTTGGATCCCTAGTACCCTTGTAAAATGTCAGGTACTGTTGTGGAACATCACTTTAACTATGTAAAGAAATGTTACATTTGTTTATGGTGCAGAATTACTTTAATTGTGTAAAGGTATGTGACATTTGTTTCTGCTGCATTTGTTAATGGTGTAAAGATGTGTTACAATTGTTTCATCTTGCCTGCCTAAGGCACCTGGCTGGTCTAATAAAAATTTGAAAAGCTAATAGCTAGGCAAGAGAGGGATAGGTGGGGCCAGTAGGCAGAAAGAATAAATAGGAGAAGAGAAGAGAACAAGAGAGAAGGAGCAAAGAACCAGGGAGAAAGAGAGGGTCATGCCCAGGACCAAAAATCAGGCAGTAGCCAGCCAGCCAGCCAGCCAACAAGCCACGGAACAGAACATATAGAAAGAAAGGTAAAAAGCCCTAAGGCAAAATGTAGATAAAGAGAAATAGATTAAAATAAGAGCTAAGGTCAAGCATTCATAACTACTAAGAAGTCTCTATGTCATGATTTGGGAGCTGGTTGGTGACTGAAAAGAAAAAGTCTGATACAAGGTACAGCAAATCCTGTAATCCCAGCACTGAGGAGGCAGAGGAGGATAGTCATTGGGGCTTGCTGGCAAGTCAGCTTAGTCGAATCAGCAAGCTCTAGGTTCAGAAAGAGAGAGAGAGTGGGATACCAGATGTTGATTCATGAGTATCTAAGTGTACACAAGTGCGCGCACACACACACACTATTGTGTTTGAATGTGAAATGTCTTCCACAGTCTCATGTATCTGAATGCTTCACATGTGTGCATATGTACACACACACACACACACACACACACACCAATGTGGTTTAAATATAAAATGTCTTCCATAGGCTCAACATCCCCAGATGGTAGCACTGTTTTGGGAGGTTGCAGAACCTTCTGGCAGTAGAACTTTACTGGAGCAAGAGGGTTGACTGGAAAGGAGTGGGAAGTGCAGCAGTTTCTTTATCATTAAGAAGAATGCTGTACCGTAAGCTCCCACTCACCTGGACAGAGCCAGCCTCAGTCACCATACCTTTTCCACCATGATGAACTAAATCCCTTTAAATTATAAGACAGAATAAATCTTTTCTTCTTGTTGGGCATTTAGCCAGCAACAAAAAATTATGACACAAATCTGGATTCACCCCCTGATGTAGGTGGGTCATCTGTCTATATGTTACTTTCATTGGTTTAATAAAGA
>LOJH01045453.1:1048-13592 GCA_001685095.1 Ellobius talpinus
TGTCCCAGATTTCCTGGATGTTTTGTGCTAAGAATTTGTTGGATTTAATGTTTTTTGACCAATTAATGTATTTCCTCTATAGTATCTTCAACCCCTGAGATTCTCTCTTCCATTTCTTGTAATCTGTTGGCTATGCTTGCCTCTGTAGTTCCTGTTCATTTACCCAGACTTTCCATAACCAAAATTCCCTCAGTTTGTGTTTTCTTTATTGCCTCTGTTTCAGACTTCAAGTCTCAAAGTGTTTGCTTCACTTGTTTGATTGTTTTTTTCTTGGTTTTTATTGAGTTTCTTTGAGAGATTTATTAATTTCTTCCATTTTTTGTTTGTGTTTTCCTCCATTTCTTTAAGAGAGTTTTTCATTTCCTCTTTAAAGGTATTTATAAAGTGACATTTAAAATCATTTTCCTCTGCTTCTTCTGAGTTAGGATGATCAAATCTTCCTGTTGTATGACCACTGAGTTCTGGTGTTACAATGTTGCTTTTTATGTTGTTGGATGAGTTCTTGCATTGGCACCTACCCATCTCTTTCTTCAATTGATGCCAATAGCGTCTTTGCATCTTGGCCCAATCCTTGTGGTGGTTGTGTGTATATTGGGAACTGTTTCTGGTCTGCTCTGTACTGTAACTATCTGTGTCTCAGGGGGTTTGGAGTAGCCTTCCTGCAGGAAACTCTCCTGCTGGTTGGCTAGAGAAGCCAGGGCAGTGGGGGAGGGGCCCAGGGTCTTACCCCAGTATGGAGGGCCTAGAGTGTAGGTTGTTCCACCAGGTGGCTGGTCACTCACCTCTTGGTCCTCACTGTGTAGTTACCAGGCTGTTTTTCAGAGTTCCACTGAGGTTGCAGAGGGATAGTAGGGTTTGGGAGCAGGGTGGGACTTGTAGCTTGCAGGGTCTGATGGTCAGGCTGAGGGTAATGGATCAGCCTACCTGCAGGGAATTCTCCTCCTGGCTGGCTAGATAAGCTGAGGCAGGTGGGGGAGCTAGATGTTAGTTTCATTTTACCTTTTAAAAATATACTTGACAGAAATACATCTTCACATTGGACAGTGCTACAAAATGCTACAAAAATAATGGTAATTATGTACTGAGAGAAAATAAACACTCAATGTAATTCTTTGCAATGTAGCACTGTTGTTAAGTATTGCTAGTGATATGTGGCATTTGGACTCAATTCTCAGCAAGTAAACAAGTGGGTTTGTTAATATGTGAGAAGAATATGAGTCTGTAGCCGCTTGTTCACACTGCGACTCCATGGGTCAAGCATGGCTTGTGTTTATAGTGCTTTTTATGTAAGCTCCTTATATAACTTGTTTGAGTATTATATAACAGTGTAGCAAACACTTACTGAGGGTGTTCGGCCCCCATGCAGCACCATGGACTTGGTAGTCTGTACATTTGCTCATTTAATCCTGATAACCTTTGATAGTGGATGCAGTTGTAACAGGTGGTCTCGAGGCGATTAGTCATTACAAATGATCATGTCTAAGAGAATTGATGTGCTTCTTTTCAAGTAATCATCTTTTATTTTTCTTCAGCTATTTGTACTACGTAAGAATTTGAGATTATTGGAATCTTTCTACCTTATATAATTCTCTACAATAGTTTGAAGAGTTACAGTTTGAAAGGAGACAGACTCTAATATCAAAGATGTTAGTGTATTGCCTCTCTTAAAACAATCTTCATTTACTATGTATATAAAGAGTGCACTGATTCCAGTGAATTCACCTGGGTCAGGTATCAGGGCCAAGTGTTTCAGAGTTCCCCTGTATATAGAGATCTAAAGTCCCTGTTATTGTTGTCATTAGCTATTCTTTCTTTGTCTTATTTTGGTTTGGTTTCGTGTGTGTGTGTGCATGGGTGGGGGAGCATAGGCATGTGAGTGTTGTATGTACATATGTGTGCTTCTGGAGGCCAGAGGTAATACTGGGTACTTTCGCCAATAGTTCTTCATCTATTCCTTTTTAAGAATTCTTTTATTTGAAATCTTTTTGTATGCATAATGTTTTGATGGAATCTAGCCTCCAGTCTGTCCCCAAAACCCCTCTATCTGTCACCTTTTCTCTTCCAATTGTATTCTTCCAGACATGAAACCTTACTGAACCCACAGCTCGACAGTTTAGCTGGTCAGCAAATCCTAGGGCTCTTGCCTCCCCATAGCTGGAACTACAGACGTGCATCTCTATGTCCTGCTTTTATGTAGGTGCTACATAATGAACTCAGGTGTTTTTGTTTGTGTAGCAAACACTTTACCATCTAAGCCACCTTCTTTGCCCCTCCAGGGGTATTTGTAATTACAGTTCTTTCAGAGGAATGCATATCTGATTCTTCCTAAATCCTTCCTAAATCATCTTAATATCATTATCCTTGAAAGTTTCTGCTCAAATCTATATACTGCCTATCTCTTTTATATAAACACTTCATTTTAGCATAAGTGATGACAAACTTCTGATGAATTAATCAGATGCATAGGTAATTGATTTAAAGTAATAATTTAGTTATACTTATTACCAAAATACAATCTTATATATAGACCAAATTAAAATTTAAACTTATTAATTGTTCATATAAATTATTAATATGTAGTATATTTGAGTGTGGTCTTTCCGTGTAATTCAAAAGTTGTAATTCCAACCACCGAATATCAAACAATGGAAGAAACATTCCACTTTAAGATATTTTTCTATTTTATACATTTTGGTGTGGTTAGATTATCTTAACCATAGTATCTTGATTTTTTTAAGCAAAATCTAATGCAAAGAATTGAACATGGAAATCATGTGGGAAGCAAAGAAATTTTCCTTTGTGTTCATACAAGTCATACAAAAGGAACTGAGCTAGAATAAAGGGCATTTTGTTTTCTTCTTAGCCGTAGGAGATAAAATAGAAAAAATATTGATATTTGGGAAACTTATCATCTCAATAATAAAAGAGAGCATTTTCATGCTTTGTATCATCCACTCAGAAAAGGATGTTTCCTTCTGATTTTTTCTCTAGTTATTTAAAGACTTGGTTTAAGCTCTATGTAGGAGCAGGAGGTCTAGTAAGGAAACTGTTGTGAGTTTCAGTGTGGTCATGCAAGGCAGACTGAACAGCACAAGCCTATAAAATGTGCAGATATTCTACTTTCTTAACTCACAAATACCCACTGCAATGTCATCACTTGCCCGTGTTTGGCTGTCTGCTTCCTTGCCTCGGTGACAAGGGGCCTTCCCTGTGAAGGTGATGGTTTCATTTCTACCAGCAAAGACAAGGCAGCTGCAGCACTCGGGCTCTCACATCAGGGAAAAGACTAAATCACGACTATCTTTGGAAATACTAGATGCAAAGGGGAATATTCACAGATGGCTTCCAAAGCCACTCCCTACACCATTTCATAACATAAAAGAATAAAGATCTAAGAATGAAAATGCTTTTTTCACTTCCATTTTTTCAAGGGCCTACCAGGTGACATTTTCACTGTCTTGTCTAAAGGGCAGACAACAAAAGCAAAATGATGTTCATGGTGTCATTTTTATTTTTCCAGAATGTCTTTATTTTCCCGAGACACAATTGGTGTGGCCTTGATGGGAAGGATCTTTGCATTCTGTTTTCCATACTCATGGCTTATTTGTTTTACCAAGGAGAAGAAGACATTGTATTTGATTAGGGGAGAGAGTGATAGAAGGAACTGGGAGACGGGTTGTCCATTCTGCCCCTTCAAATTCACATTAGTTGCTTTGAACAGTGATATTGAACTCAGAGTGGAACATGTCACATCTAAGTAGATGGATTTAGTTTCCAACGGGAAGTGAGCCAACGTCGAAGGGTGCCTTGCTGAGAGGATGTAGGATGAACCAAGCATCCTGAACAACACAGTGGACATGTAGTGTAAACACATGCCAAGACACTGGGATGGGGCACTGTTGAATGCAGCAACATATAGGTAGAGCTATATGCCCAAGCTGTTGTATATAGAAACATGTCCTTAGAAACTGTCCCCAAGCTGCTGTAGCTTAAAGCTGGTATTTGTGTTTTATGGCCTAGACAGGGAGTGACAAAGAAATCACCGACACAGATTGTAACAGAGATGATAGTACAAATGAGATAGTGGCAAAGCATTTGGTTAAGACTGTGCTCTGTGAGAAGGCAGGTTAGAAGGGACAAGTGAGGAGAGATAGTCAGTATGTGGTATGGGAGGTCCTTCTGTCTATGTGTTGCTTTCATTGGTTAATGAATAGAGAATCTGTCTCGGGCCTGGCAGAGCAGAACAGAGGTAGGTGGGGAAAATGAAACTGAATGCTAAGAGAAAGAAGGCAGAGTCAGGGAGATGCCACCTAGCCCCATCGGAGACAGACGCTGGAGACAAAACTTTACCCAATAAGCCACAGCCATGTGGCGATACACAGATTAATGGAGATGGGATAGTTTAAAATGTAAGACCTAGCCAATAAGAAGGTAGAGCTAATAGGTCAAGCAGTGATTTAATTAATACAGTTTCTGTGTGGTTATTCTGGGAACAAACAGGCAGCCTTCAACAACATGTGTGTGTTTACACGCCTGTTCTGTTCCATGCTAGCACTTAAAGAGGGTAATACTCTATATGCCTCATTTATGTTTAACTAGGTGTCTTATATTTAGTAATCACTTTCTCTAGCAGCCTAACATTTTGGTCAAGCATCTTTTGACCTTCAATATTATAATTCTTGGGAAACAAATGCAAATGCAACTATGATACCTTCTGCTTTGAGTGGTATGCCTGTTAAAGTCTAACCAAAGGGTATAATTGTTTAAATTTGACTCATCAGGAGGTAGCAATGTAGCATGAATAACAAAAATCCAGAGACAGATATTGGGGTTCAATGTGAAGATCAGAAAAGCAAAGCAGCCAGCCACTAGAGAGGCCTTTTACCTCTACCAAATCTTCAGACTGAAGGAGCGAGATCCTGTCTGCACAAATACTCAGACTCCACACTCCTGTGAGTTCCTGTCTCTTCCCCTTTATATTCCTCTCTCCACCCAGCCATATTGTTTCTGTTTCCATCTTCCTAGTGCTGTGATTAAAACTGTTTGACCTCTCAACACTGGAAATAAAGATGTGAGACACTACCACCTGGATCTATTCCTGGATCCATCAAGCCCAGTGTAGCCTTGAACTCACAGAGATCTGTCTGTCTCTGTCTCCCAAGTCCTGGAATTAAAGGTGTGTGCCACCATTCCCTGGTCTCTAGTGGCTTAGTTTTGTATTCCGATCTTCAGGCAAGCTTTATTTATTAAAATACAAATAAAATATCACTATATTTTCTTTTATTTGTCTAAAATAAAAAAGGCTATATATGACTAATATAAGAAAAACTATATACAATAAGTATAATAAATATAGGCAATATATTATAAGCAATAAGTACATCATTGTACTTATTGTGTAGTACACTTCCATTTGACAAATTCAGAGAAAAAACTCCATTATCTATCCTATCTTGGTGAGTCCAAAGTCTTGTATTTAATTTACTTTCTATCATGACTTGCTTTCTGCATCTGGTAAACAAGGAAAGCTATAACTATTTAGTTTTCAACTTCCTCAGAGACTCGGGAAAGAAATAATAGGAAGTATGAGCAAGCAACTTTCAAAAAAATGTGAGAAACAAAGAAACATATGGCTGCCTGGACAGTCACCCAAAGTTCCTCTGCAATGTTGGGGCCTCCATCTTCAACCTACAGGTCTAACATATCCAACAGCCTTTTCTGTGAAGCAGGATATTCTGAAGGGCTGTCCCACCTTGTCTTGACAATGTTTGATAGTCTCTTTTCCTGGTAGTCCAAATAGGACAGCATACTGTCAGCATTTGAGGCAAGGACATTTTCTGGCCCAGTAACTTACTTTTGCCACATAGAAAATAAACTCCATGATGAGTTTCTTCAATGCTCATTATTTTCTCTGAAGTAGGTTGGTGCTACCAGGAGCAGACATGTTACATTATCATGAAAAAAGAGCCTATGCCATTAAAACAGCTTAAATTCCATATTCTATAGATCTCTGAAGTGTTCGAAGATGACCTGTCTGTCTAAAAGGTATCTTTGTTTGACCTTGAAAACATATCTAATGTGACTACAAGTTTGATTGTAATAGGTGACTAACTACTAACCCACGTTTCCTTATTATCCTAAACACTTGATAATAATAATTTTCAAGGACTAGAAATTTGCTTTACATTGTTGTAACTAATTGCATAGGTATAATACCTTAAATAAGAGTGAAAAAATGTATGTACCATATTTTCTAACAAAATTAGTCTCAATATGCAAAATTTGTATACAATATACAAAAGTCCAATTGAATGTAAAACATTTAAAACTAGTAGTTGCTATTTAAAATCTATTCAAAATTTAACTTTTTATTTTATCATATCTATATCCTCCATTTTTTTCTTTTCAGAGTAGATTCAATAATCTAACCTTTTATCCTATCATATCTGTATCCCCTGTTTTCTTTTCAAAACAAGAACTCTGAATCTAATCTCCCTTGTTCAACTCTTCTCCTGACCATAGCCAACTTATAACCAATTCTCCTAAACAATGACAAATATCCATAAACCTATGAAAAACCAGAAATCACCTACCCCACTTCTTGGGAATGTGGGCATCATATTCTTAAATTTACTTTCTGTTGTATGAGGATGATGACATATTTAGGGGATCCTTAAAAGAAAATTTGGGTTAATTATCAAGTCCTGGAAAAGGTAGCTGTATCATTTTTTGTCCAGTCTCTACAAAATGGGAAAGTACAGGCATGTCTCAAGTCCTGACTAGAGTAATCTGTGAGGCTGGTTTATCTCAGGTAGCCACCTCAAAATTTTTCTGAGCAGGTTGTAGTCCAAAGCTGATCTTTAGTTGGTATGTTTCAGCTTAGTGGTGTTATAATAGTCCTGGAGGAATTATTTGTGGGGCCCCATCCTCCCTTTGGAGACTTGAAAGGTTTCTGTTCGATGTGCATATAATTCCCTGTAGAAAACTGATAGAGACTCAAACCCAATCATGTACCGGAAGGTAGATAAAACCTTTTCCTAGAAACAGTTAATATTCTATGACCATTAATATTGTGACTATATATATTATTTATATTTTATNTTATATATATATATATATATATTTGGTAAACTTGTAAATTTTATACCTTAAGAAAAACTGTTAAATAATCAATATGAAAAGAAAGAATTATGAGATTAATGGCAATAAAGTAGTCCTTTATTATTTGTTTTACTTCTGGTCCATATCAGGTGGCTCTTATGACATGAGACCGAGATTACGGATTTTACTTTAATAAGCTTGCTTTGGTTTAGAGAAAGAGAGAACCACACTCCAACTTAAAAGCCAGCTTTAATCTTTACCTAGACTGGGACTACAAAAAGACCATTTTTATTATATGTCTGTAGAGAACAGCAGAGATAAACATTTGAAGCTATATGAAATTTTATCCTGATGAAAATGTGATATGCCAATAGACCAATTTATTCTTTTTTGAGATTTTTTTTTCTGTCTGATTAGTGTTTTCCTTCAGATGTCTTATTTGTCCAGTGGTCTTCAGATTTCTTAGCTTGATCTCTTTATTCTCCTGAAAAGACAAACAAAACCCTTCTCCAACCCTAATTTTGGGGAGATTCTCTTTTGGCAAGTTATATCTGATTAAATGAAAATCATTTGTTAGAATTATAGGTCAGATTAAACAGCCATGCTGTTTGATAAACTATCATCTCTCCTAATTAAGAGATCTCTTTTTTTCAAATTAAACCATTAGCAATTTTGATGGCATCCACAGCTTTTCTTCTCCCATGGAAACAAAAGCAAATCTCTTCCCCAAGGTAACACATGTTCTGGCTTCCATTCTAAGGTCATTACACCTTTAAAGTATTTTGGCTGATTTAATTCCATAGTTTTTTTTTCTACTATTCAATGTCTCTGCAACTGTTGTTTCTTTCTCATTAGCATTTAGAAAATTCAAAGTTAAGAAACATTATGTAATCTATTTCTGGGCATATTTATCATCCCTTTCTGTTTATTTAACCTGTTCCTTATAGTTTGATTTGATCTTTCTATAACTGCCTGCCCTATAGTACTGTGTGGTATACCCATAATATGATTTATGTTATAATAAGCAAAACCCTTTTTCACCTCCTTAAAGACATATGTTGGAACATTGTCTGTTTTTATTTGTACAGGTATATCCATGATGACCATAACTTCTAGCAAAAGTATAATTACTAAATCATCCTTTTCTGAATTCAAAGCAGTTGCTCATTGAAAACCTGAATAGGTATCAATGGTGTGATGTACATATTTTAATATTCAAGATTATACAAAATGGAACACATCTACCTGCCAGATTTCATTCTTTTGAGTACACTTCTTGCACATTGTGATGTTTGAAGGTATAAAGAACAAGCAGGACATTTCCTTATAATTTCCTTGGCTTGTTGCCAGGTGATAGAAAAGTCTTTTTTTAAAAAAACCTTTGCTATTGACATGATGGCTTTAATAAAATTCTGATGCCTTCAGCATATTTCCAATTAATAATTGATTGATTTCTGCATTATATTGTGCTAGAGGACCTGGAAGACCCATGTGGGACTGGACATGTGTCATATATGTGGGATGATTCCTAATCCTGATTATATCTTGTAATTGAACAAATAAAATCAATTCTGTACGGTCTGCTATAAAATCAATTGAGCAAAACATCTCTTTTTGCATATTGCAAATCAGTAACTGTGTTGAGAGATTCTTTAAAAATTTAGTATCACTATGAGAATATCATATAATTCTGAATTTGGGCAGAATTATAAGGGCTTTGTTCCATTTACTTAAATTTTCTTATTTGTAACCTGCCTTTTGTGATTTGTTTGCATCAATATATAATGTAGGTGCTCCAGTTATTGGTGTGTCCCATTCAATGTGAGGAAGGATCCAGTTAGTTCCCTTTATAAGTTGTATTTTTTTCAGGGGCAATTTGTAATCCCCAACAAGGCAAAATTTACTTTTTCAAACATTCTTTCTAAAGTTTCTACATTTGAATCATATATTAAAATGTCATCTGTGTAATGGTAAACTATAGATTTGTGAAATTGCTTACATACCATTTTCAACAGCTGCAGTACAAAATATTGGAACAGGATGAAGATATTTAACATTCTTTATGGGAGAACTTTTCATTGCTATCTCTTTTATTAAATCTATTAATTAAATTACTATTAACGTATCTCTATTATAAGTAGGTACCATGAAGGCAAATTTTTCTCTGTCTTTTTCTTGTAAAGGTATAAAGAAGAAACAATCTTTTAAATCAATAACTATAAAAAACCATCCTTTAGGTAATAGAGAAGGCAAAGGAATTCCAGACTGTATAGAACCAATTGGCTGAATCACCTTATTAACATCTCTTAGATATATTACCATTCTCCATTTTTAGATTGTTTTTTTTAACAATAATCACATGAGAATTCCAAGGGCTGGTTGACTTTTCAATACGTTGAACATTTAGTTGCTCCTGTACCAGCTGTTCTAAGGCTTGCAGTTTCTCCATTGTTAAAAGTCATTGTGCAACCCATACAGCTATTTCTTTCAGCATTTAAAATGTAGGGCTGTTGGTGTCTTTGAAATATTAGCAGCTGTTTTGCCCTGTTTTTGAACAGCCTGAATGGTCCATGACCATTCTTTATCAAACCTTCCGATATTTTCTCCATAAACATACATTAATTTATGGTCAGATTCTAAGATTGGAAGAATGTTAATCTGATTATTCCATTAATAGAATCACACCCACACAAATTCATTGCTCTGTTAGCCACATATGATTTTAATATTCCTCTGTCCTTCTGGCATTATTCCTTCACCCATCTCATGTTCTTCTTTACCTTAGATAAAGTTCCAATCCCTAAAAACTAAACATTTGCATCCTGAAGAGGCCAATTTGGATGCCAAGATTCTGATGAAATTATTGTTACATCTACAACCATGTCTACCAGACCTTCAATTACATCATTTATTTGTATTTTTAATTTTGGTCTTTGTTCATTTATAGAAGTTTGTCAAAATACTCACTTTATAATTTCTCCTGAATTTTTTGTTCTCTCTGTTGTATATGTTCTATTATCCAGGGCAGTATGGCTTCTTACAATAGGCATTAGATTCTTTAATTGCTCTAGGAAGGAGTTTCCTCTACAATGGTAGGAAACAACTAAACAACTAAACTTTGACACCTGCAAAAGGCCTCTCAAGGAGTTTCCTTATGGCAAACAATTACCTTGAATATCCCTATTGATCTACATTAGTTAGTCGAATGCTTGTCTTTGCCACACCTTCTACATAATCCAGAAGGGTGGGGTGTTCTGAATGGATTATGTTTAAAACAAAAAAAAACTTTGTTTCTAGAAGTTCCTGTTTACAATCCCTTTTAAGGTGACATTGTTTGCCACAATTGAAACACTTGACATTTCAATTTTTTTCAAACCTCTGGAAATCACCTCTTCTATCCAAGTATCATCATGTTCATTAGATGCTATATTAATTGTATCTTGGATACATTCCTCCAAAGGTGCTGACCTTGCCTTAAATTGCCTTTGAATTGAGAATTAGCATTTTCAAAAGTCAGATAGTCAATTATTATTTGTCTAGCTTTTGAATTTGGTATCATTCTATTTACTGCTGATGTCAATCTTTGTATGAAATGCATGAAGGTTTCTTTTGGGCCCTGTATGACTTTAGTAAATAATTCAACCTTCTTTCTTCTTAAATTCTGTCCCAAACATTTAAAGATGATCCATGGCATAAATCCAGGTTGTTACCATCTTATAGGGATTGCCTTTCTATGGTAGCATAATCTTCTTCTTCAAGAATTTGATCTTGGGAGATTTCCATACTTCCAGCTTACTCCATTGTTCAATAGTCTTAACCTCTTCTCTGAACCAGGTACTCCATTGTAATTTTGGACCATGTTCTAAAACAGCTTTCACCAAGTCTATCCAATCTTTATGGATAATTTTATTACAAACTAACCACGAGTCTAACATTGCTTCACACAAAAGGTCAGTGCATGCCATATGAGACTATTGTTTTCTTGAATCTCTCTAAATATAAGATTGGCACAGGAATCCATTCAGTTCTTACAAAGCCTCTATCATATGGCAATTGCTGTAAGGTTACTGATTATGTTAAGGTATGTTGTTTGAAAACCTTAAGATATGCCTCCATATTCTTACAATGCAATGCTGAAAATGGTTCTCCATTAAATTCCTCTGTCTGGATTTGAATATCTCTATGATCTTTTTTATTAAGTTTTTCTACAACTTGTATCTTAGCACTCTGATTAACCAACATTTTTAGTGATAAAATAAAAATGATAAATCCCATCTAAATTAATTACCCTATCATTTAATCATTCCATTTTCAAACTGGCTAGCATATAATCATACAGAGATCTAAATTTCTCCATTGTAATGGTTTTTCCCATTTTTAATGTGGGCAAAAGCTCTCTCTTTTAAATATTTTCCCCCTTTAACAATTCCCAGTTATCTTACGAAATCTGCTGCTGCTGATGACGAAGATGTGAGGCTTATTGTTGCTGTGCAGAACAGTAAAATCCTGACTGGATTCCAAGGCAGCTACCGAGATTGGCAGCAGCCTGAGAAGGAAATGCAGGGAGAGCCTGCCAGTATTGAAGAAGGAAAACCCTAGCTGGTAGGACAGTGACTCTGGCCATGTGTAGCTCCAGCCTATGTGAGTGCTTGTAAAGCCACAGGCAAACAGCTTTTATGTTAATTCATACCCCAAATGTTAGACATCAGATGTAGCATGAATAGTAAAAACCCAGAGACAGATATTGGAGTTCAACCTGAAGATCAAATAAACAAAGCAGCAAACAGCTAGAGAGACCTTTTACTTCTACCAAATCTTCAGACTGGAGGGGTGAGATCCTGTCTCCACAATACACAGACTCCACACTCCATTGAGTTCCTGTCTCTTCCCCTTTATGCTCCTCTTTCTGCCCAGCCATATCATTCCTGTCTCCACCTCCCTGTGCTGAAATTAAATGTCTGTGACTCCAAAACACTGGAAATAATGGTGTGAGTCACCAACAGCTGGATCTGTTTCTGGACAGATCTTATGTAGCCCAGGATAGCCTTGAACTCACAGAGATCCATCTGCCTCTCTCTCTGGCATCCTGGGATTAAAGGATCAAAACAGCAAGGATACGGTAAAGAAGTAACAAATAAAATGAAGAAAAATACCCAAGAATCATGAAAGGGTCAGATAGGAAGAAGTGTTACTAGCATCCTTGTAGACTTCATATCATCACCAATATGATTACAATAGGTTTCTCTTCACATTTTTACAAAAGCACACGTTTTGTTACTCTGTGATACCTCTTTGAATACCATAATATTATTTTCTCTTGCAAGGCTAAGATGGCGATAAAGTGAATAATTTTGCTTTAATTTTTACTGAGGTCAAAATATTGACCAAAACTATGGTAATATGCAAGATATTCATCAGTGTGGCTATAGGATGGGGCCAGTTG
>LOJH01045454.1:0-13760 GCA_001685095.1 Ellobius talpinus
CCTGGAAACAACCTAAATGCCCCTCGACCAAAGAATGGATAAGAAAAATGTGGTTCATTTACACAATGGAGCACTACACAGCAGAAAAAAATAATTACATCTTGAAATTTGCAGGCAAATGGATAGAAAACATCATTGAGTGAGGTAACCCAGACCTAGAATTATCACATGTACTTACTCATAAGTGGTTTTTAAACATAAAGCAAAGAAACCCAGCCTACAAATTACAATCCCAGAGAACCTAGACAACAATGAGGACATACACGGATCTAATTTACATGGGAAGTAAAAAAAAGACAAGATCTCCTGAGTAAACTGGGAGGATGGGGCCCATGGGAGAGGGTTGAAGGGGAGGGGAGAGGCAGAGAGGGGAGCAGAGAAAATTGTAGAGCTCAATAAATATCAAAAAAATATATAAAAATATATGTTTGGTAGGTAGGTGTTGTTCATTTCCATTAGTATTATTAAAAATGAGAGTGAAAAGTTTTACCAGGTAGGTAACAATTTGAAAAAAGAGAAGTGAAATAAAGTGAGGTGTAATGGGATTGCATGAAAGAAAATAGAAAATGCCAGCCTAGGAACTTAGTTGCATGCTGGCATTCTGGGCTGGAGTGGCCAGGAGAGTGGGAAGAGCCTAGTGATTTAACCTGGACTCGCCTCTGCTCATTGTTTCAGCTCCGTGGTCGAGCTCTGCTTACACTGGCCGCTAGTGGCTTTGACTGTGTTCGATTTTGATTCCTTCCTCAAAGAACCTCCAAGAACTTCCAAGATGACTCAGCATTTGCTCTCACCTCTCCGTTGCCTGACTGATTTGGAGGTTACAGATTGCTACAAGTAAATTTAAGACAGTAGGTGAGATCACAAGTATGGTAGCTGTGAATAATGAGGATTGACTGCGCAGCTAAAATATTAGACAGAATTTGCACAAAAAAATGAGAAGGCTGCTTACAATCAAGAAATTGCAAGGTTTTTACATTGTTTAAGAGGAGAGTAAAAATACAGCCTAATTTTAGATGTCTAGATTAAATAAACATTAAAATAATAAAACAAATCATATGTGTCAATAGAGAAAAAAGTACGTGATGTGCCAAAGGCGTAGTTTTATTTCCATCAAAAGGGCAGCAATTTAAATCCAGTAGCTAGTACTGGTAAGCCTGCTGTGAAACTGAAGCCCGTGGGTGGTGGAAGTGGCTGGAACTACCGTTAGCTGATAGAAACAACACAGTGTGTGAGTTTCTTTCTAACTGCTCAAATTCCATCTCCCTTCCATGGCTTAGCCTACAATGGACTTAGGTACTTTTGCCTTGTTCTAGAGCTTCTTGAGATGGTGCACAAAGGTAAAGTAGTTTAGCATCACTAAAGAATGGATATTGTTTACAATTAAGGACTAGAATTTTGGTTGAGAAACACTTTCACATGTATTAGAGAGCTGTTGGTCATTAGTGTAATACCATTGAGGCAGGAGCACAGAGATCTCCCCATCAAAAGAAGGGAAGAGGCAATAGCAATCTGTGTTTGAGACCACTCTGGAGAAAGTCTAAAGTAACATCTGCCGCAGGTGGTGGGAAACTGGGTAAGCATGTGGATTTGTGAGATGCTGACTTTTGAGACAGGAGGAGGGAGGGGAGGAGGAGGAGGAAGAGGAGCAAGAGAAAAAAAAATACCTCACCTAGTGGAGCACATTGTTAAATGCCTGAAGACCAAGGAAGTCTTAAAGGTTTCATTACATAGGGTCAGGACAATGCCGAGGCCCTTCTCAGCTACCTGGATGCCTCTCGTGCAATTCAAAAGCTTGCAAGCCATGCCAGTTTTTGAACTTGGCTACTCTCCCTTGAGGAGCCTGTACCCATACTTGGGTATGTCTTTCTTGCTGCAACTCTGTCCTTGGGCAACCCACACTCATGCTCCCAGGTGTGTCTTACTTTCTCCTGAGTGCTTCTCTTCTTCTCTTCTTCTGGGTTCTTGTGCTTAACCTTATGTTACAATGTCTTTTTAACCACTTCCCATTGAGAGAGGGGGAGGGAGGGAGAGAGAGAAGGAGAGGGAGAGAGAGCAAGAGGTTTAACTTGTAGACCAAGAAGGTATTGCGGTTCAGGAGGCGGTGGGCAAACTTTTGACATATCTTCTGAAATTATACAAGAAAAGGCTAAGCGAGCATTCTAGTTTAAGCTTTAAGTTATCTACTACTATCTTTTAATCTTCCTATATCTTCAAAAGGAATTTAAATATTTAGAGGAAAGAACATGTATATGCCAGTGTGTGTGTGTGTGCACGCGCGCGGGGGGTGGTGGTGTCGGAGGACAACCTGTGGGAGTTGGTTCTCCCCTATCATGTGGACCCCAGGGACTGAAATCAGTTTGTCAGCCTTGGTGGCAAGCTCCCTTACCTACTGAGCCATCTTGTTGGCCCTCTTCCTAATTCTCAAAAAGGAGAGTTTTGTCGGGTATATAATTTTAGATGAACAATTATCCAGTTATTTTCTCCTGACTCTTGATTCCACTATCTTCAGGGTTCTATTTTACTTGTAGAAGATTCCGCTTTCCTGGTACTTAGTTATCTGAAAGTAATCTGGCTTTTTCTTCTGACAACTTTGTAATCTCTTTGGCCAATACCAAACTCAATAATGTGTTTATTAACCCTATATGATAGTCACTGTTTCCTTTATCTGGTGACTGTTCATTTCATCAATTTTAGAAATTCTCTGACATTATCTTTTTAAATAGTTTCTATTCCCCTCTCCTTCTCACGTGGAATGCCAAATTCTTTTATTCCAGACCTCATTATATTTATGTCATTTAACACTCACATTTATTTCTCTATCGGCTGTCACTCCCTACCTATCCAGTTGCAAGTCAGATGATCAACACACAACCTCTGTAGCTTACAGCTTCTGGTTGCACTTCAGAGGCCATCAGTTACCTTTCCCAAGGTAACTGGAGCGCCATGGCTTCTATCCGGTGATTGACGGGTGACAGGTAAAAATAAACTTAGTGCTTCGTCTCAGTGCATGACAGATAGCTTAGGAAACATTCATCTTGAAGCTCCCTGTTGGGTCACTCAGGGTTTTGTTAGGGCTCTATTTCATTTTAATTTTTTTTGCCCAGCACTTGCCTCCACAGAATACAACTAGTGTCATAGCTGATCAGGTAGCATCACAAGGAGACTATGAAGTTGGAAACGCCTCTATAAATGCAGTTGGCAACACAGTTGATTTGTGACACCCTTTCCAGCTCTGATTCTTAGATCCACACATCCCTCACCAAAAGAGACAGATTTATCCACAGAAATCAAGGTTTGAACCCAGAGACAAAGAAACTCTAGTCAAGTATTCAGGGTACCATCCCTAGACCCAGACAGTCAGGGCTAAAACTCTACAATACTGTCTTTACTTCCCTGGGAAAATCTCTTAACTTCTCCACTTTAGTTCCTTTGCAAAGAAAAGTAGCATCTACTTTACAGGATTAGTATGGTATCAGAGGGTATTACTATATGTAATATTGTAAAAAGGGTCTGGAGGAACCTTCTTGCTTTGCCAGAGGCCAATGTTCTGTGATGAGTGCTCAGTGGGTTGTACACAGGAGAAACCAGCAAGCGTCCAGACCAGTGACTCATCACCTAGCTGCTCACTGGAATTATCTGGAAAACTTTTGTTAGGATACTAACTGCTGGGGCCCCATTCTAAGAGACACTGAATAACTTGGTCAGAGGTAAAGTTCATACATAGGTACTTATTATTACAGGCATCCACCAAGCAAGTCATATAGCTATTTAGTTAATGGCTTTACATGTGCAAAAAAATAAAAAACAAAATAAAACAACCCCTAAACCAAAAAAAAGAAAGAAAGAGAGAGAGGAAGGAAGGAAGGAAGGAAGGAAAAAAGAAAGAAAGAAAGAAAGAAAGAAAGAAAGAAAGAAAGTAAGACAGAATTGGGAGAAGGTTGGCCATGGCTCAGGAGTAGAGCACTTGCCCAGAGTATGTAAAGCCCAGCACTGATAAAAGGGGTGAGACAGGCATAGAAAATGATTAATTAAATAGACAGTTAAATGGCACAAGTATCCACCGGATGGAAATGGGTGTGTAAAATGGGAAGAAGAGAATGAGAGAGAAACCATCAACTAAAGAACAGTTTTCAAGAATTCCTCACTTTTGATTTTTACATTTTCTTAAGCTTCAGGTTAAATAATTGTCCTTGAGAGACTTGGAGGATTTGAGTTAGGCATAGATTTCAAGTTCCCAGATCATCCTGTTTTTTTCTTCTTCTTCTTCTTATGTGCAACACAGCAATTAAATGTAGAGTGGCCAGTTGTTTCGCAGTTTCTGTGGGACAAACCCCAAACCTGGAAATTGATGAACAGCCATGTTTAAAGCATGGTCATGTGACTTTTTTGGAAGAATTGTGAACAATTAGTATTAGTATCACAATTAGCATCACAGACAACACAGAGGAGAAAAAAGAAACCAATTCTGCCAATGAGTTTAACTGAAGTTGTTTACAGGAACATGGCCATCCGACTGGTGGAAACTCAATGGAAGAGTCTCTCCCTCCCAAGCAACTGTTAGCCACTTACGTCTCCCCTAGGGATAGACAGCCTCATGAGCTGCCGGGTACATCTCATGATCCCTCATTTCTCCCACCCAAAGGTAAAGTAGGTGATCCCAGACTTGTGAGGGTCTCACATTGGTGATTATAGACGCTCATATTGTAAGATACAACGATACAACAAACATCCTATGGGCAGAAGACAGCATTCTCTAATAGCTATGCATTGGAGTGGAAAAGCTACTCTAACCAGGGTAATCCCTTAAGCTGCAGGAAGCTGCAAAGGAGGCCAGGCCCTTGTCCAGTGGTATAGGATGGACACTAGAATCTACTTAGGTAATACTGAAACAGTGGGGGCTATGGAGCAGGGCTGAAGGAGTCTGCTGCCTATGAAAGAAGCAGCCTTTTAAAGCCTATGCCATCAGAACTCTAGCAGCAGACGGATGGAAGATGAGAATTCTGCACTCTGTACCAGATATTTGCTGCAGGTCAGCAGAAGGAAGCCATGAACCCTTCTCGATTACCCACTTCTGAGGAAGCCAACAGCCTAAGCACACCAGTGTTGAGGATACTATGTCTGGCAGGCAGGGATAGGCATAGAAACATCACCAGATATTCAGGGAGACAGGGATGTTTGAGGGGGGAGCTCAGGCTGAATAATCAAATTAGCTTTCTTTGGAATCAGGGCTAATGTAGGAACTGAAGACAATCTTAAAAACATAATGAGGACTCTTAAGGATATGTGCTTAAAGGACAAATTAGAGTTTCTGGAACCAAAGGAAATTCTGAATTTAAAAACTTGTTAAGAAATGCAGAAATGTGTGTGTGTGTGCGCTACTGCATGCGCACACGCATGCGTGCACACGCATGCATGGACATTCTTACAAATTTGACAATCCCATAAGACAGTAATTATGTCATCCATTAGCTTTTTCCTTATAAACTCAACAAACATCTCTAATTCCTTTCATTTCCCCCATTTTAATCTTTTTCCCCTCAGTAATCTTCATTACTTGCTTCTGAACTCGTAAACCTCTTTAAACATCCTTAAAAACCACAAACAATTTAACCAGCTGAGCCGAGCCACTGTGCTCTGTGTGAGGACGAGTAACGGGGCAGAAACTCGCATCTGCCCAGCTGTAGGCAGAATCCTTCAAAGGCAAAGCAGAGCCCAGGTCCACAGGGTAATCCCAGAGTTGGAGAAACAGGTCTTTATGTGGATTACAGCGTTCTGCGCATGTCTCCTCCTTCCTGAGACTTCTCACCGTCTCACAGAGTTCACCCTGTCTTGTTTGTTCTCAGGGTTCTTTCAGTCTCTAATGTTCATTAAGTAGAGGAGCAGGAAACGCATCCGCAAGCTCTTGACCACCAGACTCCCGTCACCCATTAGCTTTGATGAAGAGATCTTTTGGAAAGAGTTCAAAGGAGCACACTCGCTCTGGATACCGCTTTGTGAGATGGTGGGGGGAAAGTTCAAAGGATCCATATCTGCTCCTGAGAGAAAGGGAAGACTCCCAGGTCTTTAAGGAACTGGGCAGTCACACCCTCTGAAAGTGCTGTTTGTGATGCGGCCGCTGGCCTTCTCTTCCTGTGTGGAGGTCTCCATTTGTGGGAGGAGAGGACTAGGAGGGGAGAGATTGAGAAGGGAGGTGCAATTAAGTGGTGTCAGCCATATCTTTGTTAGAGCAGCAAAGGAAGTGACAAAGTGGCCATTTGTCCCCAAGGCCAGGTGTCTGGCTTACTCAGATTATTTTTGTTTTTGTTTACAAAGCTTTATTCCTTGACAGTTTCATGCAGGTATATAATGAATTTCAGTCATTTTCAGCCAGTTTTAATCTTCTTCTGTTCCCATAGGAACCTCTTTTCTGCTCAAACGCCCTCCTGCTTTGCACGTTGTATGTGGTGTGCATCCACAGTTTAAGAGTTGCTTGCATGGGTGCAGACTCTTGGAACAAGAAAGGGTCTTAGAGAATTCCTAGTTCAGTTTTTAACCAATCAGAGAACTATAAACTAGTGATGTTAGGGTACTTGCCTGAAGCCATATGGCTTGGTGATAAGGCAGGAACCAGAGCTCTGGCTTCCTTACCCCGTACCCTTTCTACTAGCCAGTCCTTCTGAGACTGGCTCTCGTTGTGGGGTTTGTTCCAGGATTTTCTGTGCTCACTGTGCATTGCTTTAAGTCCGGGATCCATGTTTCAGCTCAGGACTCCAGCTGGATGACTGTTTAGAGGGCTGAGTGCTCATACGGTCTGGTCTAAATGCCTGTTGGGGGTGAGGTCAGTGGAACAATGGCCAGCATGAGCCTCCAAACCTTCTCTCGGGTCTCAAAATGGCTAACCCGTGGACTGAGTCCTATTGCTGTCATTTCGAATAACACCCTCTTCTCTAATCGAGTGAACTGACTGCTACAAACTCCAAAGCAGTAAGATTCAGGGAGACTTAGTCATCCGGTTCAGCAGTCACCAAAGCAAGCAAGCTATCAGCCACAGTCACGATCATGGGCATAACCGTAAGGTGTAGCCCAGGTGGGGTGCTAGAAGGATAGACTTACTGCCCCAGAGGAATTAGCACTGACAGATGAACAGCAAACAGGGGAGGACTTTCCGTAGGTGATGAGTGGATTGTAGTGTTGAATAACGCTCCTTGGAAGATTGCAAGAACCGGGAGCTTCTATTGTTTCTCTTCAATATTAAACCTTTTGTTTTCATGCTTATGATCAATTAAAAATTAATGCAGGGCACATACACTTTGCATCAGCTGGACCATCCTTTAGTCACTGTTGTGAGACTTTAGGGCCCCATGGGCACCGATCACCAAGTAGCACAGGTTCATGATTGTGAACTAATGAGGACAGAAGGGAGATGGAATTATTATGAAAATGATGGCGTTTTGCTAAGCACAGGCAAATGGCATCCCTCAAGGCCAGGAGCAGAGCGGTCACTGTGATTGCAGCCCAGAGATAGGACCAGACAACAGGGTTTTTTTTCACAGCACCTAGCTCCAAAGAAACTTCTCTGGATGCAAACAGATCTGTAACTTAATGAAGGGATCCAATTTGTCAACAATTATCATTCATCCTCACTCAGCACTGACACCACAGTTTCAGATGAGTTATTTATCTGGTTTTGTACGTTTATCTTCTATTTGAGAACTATTTACATTTTATTGTTGTGTAACCAATGGCTTGTTCACAAAAAATGTAAATTAGTGGTAATAGAAAGAATTCAAATGACTTTATGAGTCTTCCAAAGAATTCTTGTGCTCTTTTGAGAGAGGTCAGTGTGTGATGATCGATTAATTGCGGCGTCAACGATGAACTCACTGAAAAGTTCAAACAAATGTTACAAGGCTCATTCGCAAGAGATGCAACGCTGGATTAAGAGGGCTAAATGACCACAGTTCAATTAATGAGCATGCTTTCTTGAAGCAAAAGCGGGAAATGTGTTTTTTTTTCATGGCTCCCTAATGGTTGGCTGGCCTGGGTGTGCTTTGCTGATTGTGCTGGGCTCACCAAAAGGAGTGGAAGAGGAATAACAGAAGTGGGCCTCAAGCACTTTACTTTCCCTACAAACAAACAAACTCTGGTCCTGAGAACATGAAGATTTGTCCTCATGGAACAGCAGCATAGAAGCAGATAGTGGAAAACTCTTTGGCAACAAGGAAAAACAGAAGTCTGCCTTGTAATTCTGCATTGTTTTTGATCGTCATTGTCATTGCTGCAGTGGAGTCTGGTACAGAGATTGGCATCATGGCTCAGACAACTCTGTCAAGACATTATTTCTTTCCTTGTCTTGTCATGGCCTTTACCAGGCTCCTGGTCCTTTGGAATCACCTTCTTTGGAGGGTGTAATTTCCTTGCTCATGGGCTGTGACTTTAGAGTCAGAGACGGGTGTCAATAAAACCTGCTCTTGGTGAGAATTTGTTTTCATAATTTCCGGGTGCCCATTTCTTTTTTAAATCTCTGTTTCAGAGACTTTCCAAGGCACAAATGTCACTGTTTTAGAGACCTCACTTAAGAGAAATCCTGTCTTTTAAGACAGACTAATCTCACTAATATAATATAATCAAGTAATTTTCTACATTGTAGCACATGTCAGAACTTTCTTTTCGAAGACTGAGCAGTACTCTCTTGAATGGATGTACCACACTTTGCTTATCCATTTATCTGTCCATAGGTATTTGGGTTGCTCCCACCTTGAGCATGGTGTGTGCATATCTCTTTGAAATCCTACTTTGGGATCTTTGGAAATGTATGTAGAAGTTCAACTGCTGAGTCACATGATATTTTTGTTTGTATTTATTTATTATGCCCCATTGTGTTTTCCTTGTGGCTGTCAAATGTCATCTGACCCTCTCTGCTATGGTCTATTTCTCAGAAATTCTTGACTGATTATCTGTGTTAGTCCCACACTGCTGTTTTAAGACTGAAGCAGAGTCAAGTTTTCCTTGTGACGGGAACACGAGGGCTGAGGTAAAATGTGAGTGAACTTGCAAAGACGGAAGTAGGAAGTTTTTTAATTTTTTATTTCATATGCCTCATTCAAGCTTATGTTTTTATTATTATTTGTTCTTTGGCAACTTCATACACTACTTATAAGCTGACCCATTCTTATTGCCCTTCCATAATGTCATCTCCCCCTCCCTACAAGTTCTTCTTACGCATGGATGTCCTTTAGTATTATAAGGTAGCTTGACAAGAAGGCCATTTAGCAAAGCATCAGTAATACCACTCCCATGGCCTACGACTCAAGCAGAGGAATTTGGATCAAGTTTTCTGTACCAGGTATGAATTTCCTCCTGTGGAGCAGGCCTCGTATCCAATCAGAGAGATGTTGGTCACCTCCATAACAGTCATGTTTCTATTGCGTCAGTGGGCATAGATTGCCTGGAAAGTTGGCACTGTGGCATGCCCAGTTCACTAACGGACAAGACCATTGTATCTTACAGCACTGTGAAAGCTAGCTAGCAGGGAGGAAGTTCTCTGAAGTAACCCACCTTACTTCAAGCAGAACCATCTGTGTGGCCATGGACTTGGAACTGTCTGCTGGTGCCTGGCTCACTGGGTCACACAGTTGAGGACAGTGACTATCCATCCCCCAACCCCAACCCCACCCAGAATCCATCAGTAGCCAGTAGTTCAGCAGGGCGCACACTGTTTTGATAACCAGATGCTTATAGCAAGTTTTAAAATTAAGAAACCTCATACCCCAACTTTGTCCCCTTCTAAGATTGTTTTGGTTATTCAGCCTTGTTAGGCCTTGCAAGACTGTGTTCCAAGGCTCTTGCAACTTACCACACAAGTGTTGATGCCAATGGATTTTATATTTCTCACGCTACTATTCAGCACACAAGGCTCTGATCCCCGAAGGGGCGAATATGTACCTCATTAATCTTTATATCGTGTGCATAACACTGTCCCGTATACAATATACAATGCATATACACACCAAGCACCTACTAGGTAAATTCTCATTCAGTGACTCCTTGATCTGGGAAGTAAATAGCATGGCAGATGAGCTGAACACCACTCCGCATTCTCCATCAACTGCCTGGGTGACCAGCAGCAAGCCACCTAACTCCTTTAGACCTCAGGTTCTTCATTTGTGAAATGAATGGTGATGACAGATGGTCCCCAAACTCCTGACACTATTATTGCCGTTTGTGCAAAAGACAACTGCAATTATCAAAATAAACTCACTGACCAAAGTATGCAAGGAAATTAGAAACAAACCCAAATGCCTCTAATGAGTTTGGATCTTATTTCCATGTTCATTCTTGAGAGAAACCATTTTGCTCGTTTGGATACGGAAAATTCACCCTTTACTGAAACAAATGCTTTTTGCCACCTTCTCACGTTAAGCTCATAGTTCTGCTGATGTGCCCAGTGTTTCAAACCATATCTGTGACACTTCTGTCTCTGCTAGAGGCACAGCAGGACATTTCAAAAGAACATGGTACTTGTTAAAATAGTATTTAAGATTTAAAATGTCTTATAATTTATGCTGTAAATAATTTTAGAAAACAACTCTTCTTATTTGGGCATTCATTTTCTGTCTTAACCCATGTTTTACATAGCTTTAATGGATTCAATTTTATGTCCCCATATTTTCACATATCATCCCAGCAGCCATTTGTATTGGTTCTGGGTTGACACAGCTGTAGTTATTTCCTTATTGCTGACCTCTTCGACTGCTTTGATTATCTAGTATTAAAAAAATAAGTCAATAGCGGATCTCTTCCTTTGTGAAGACTGTTCTGTAATCAAGCTTTTCTTCTTATGATGTGTTTGCAGATGTAGGATGATTTGGTTCAATAGTAATATTGATAATTTTTTAGCAAACTTTGGAACATACCCATAAAAGTACTATCTTATTGGTATAGAGTCTGAATATCCCATGTAATACATTTATTATGAATATTTAAATTTTTGTCTTCAATACTTCTATGAATTTATTCATGCCATGTAACAGGTATGCTTTTAGCAATTAGTAAATAAGTTAAAAGCAGTTGGCAGGTAATTAAACAGATCAGAGTTTAATTTTCTAATAAAATTAAAAAGTCTTGTGGAGTGGGTGTCCTGCACCAGGAAATACACAAGAAAGTCATCAAAGATGAAGGACACACTTTGAATTTTCCATCCAGGTAAATGGTGTCTAGCTTCATGACTTCAAGATGGCTACCAAATCTCTATATGTTGAACTGGCTCTCAAATTTGATGAGGGAATTGGAAGGAAGGCTGGGGAGCTATGCTATCTCTGTGTTCTGCTCAAAACCTATCCCAGGAAGCCTCAGTTGAGTATTCTGACTTTGAGTTCATCATTCATATCCTCACCCTTCACTTCAAGGAGGTACGAGCTTTTGTTTTTTCCTGTTTATCTCTGTGGCCCAGAAGGATGGAGAAGTGGATGACTGTTGATTTAAAAAGCCGCCATATTTGCTACATGACTTCAAAGTCTGAATGAAATAGGAAGGTAATAGTTTTGACTTCTTAAATTACATGGCAATGCCAAGAAGCTATTAAAGTTTGTCTATCTTTGAATCCTTAGCTTAGTGTTCATAGAGAAGAGACCCAAGAAAAGTTTGTAATAAAGAGCAAAGGTCAGTGTGTGGCCCCTAAAAATTAGGGTGGGTTAATTAAAACGTGAGACTGCCTCGTTTCATTGATAGGTTTTTAGGGGATGCAACAGAAAGAATCTCTTGATTGACCTTTGTATGAAAACAGAGAAATGTGCATTCTTGCTGTGGTCTTTAGGACAGAAACATAGACAAATGTGTGTGTGTTTATACAACATTGGAGTTCATGGACTAGCAATGGATTCACGAGGCTCAACAGTTTTTATGAAAGCAATTTGGCATATAATGCTGCCAGTGTTGGTGGACTGGGCGAGGCAAATGCAGGTTCTTCTTAGTTACAAATATTAACTCTCATAACACACATCACAAAGCACACAATAAATCTCTCTCGTCTCTCTCTCTCTCTGTGTGTGTGTGTAGAATTAAAACAACTTCAAAGAGGCAGTTAAGTGCAAAAAGAGGCAGTTAAGTACAAAGGTTTCAGTAGTGGGCTGATGGGTATGTTAATAGAATCTGTACTGATAAGATAACAACCCAAGACTGGTGCTGGGAGGAACTGCTGCTGAGCTCCTGGGTCAGGGTTCAAATTGAAACTACAGGGTAGAGTCTAGCCTTGAAGTAAAAGAACAGGACCAACAGGAAAATGGGCAGGCAGTCTTAACAGTGGGGTTCTCAGCTTAGCTGAAGCTCCAAGGACCACCAGGTGTTCTTTGCCTTTGTGTCCTTGATGTACACTGGATGTCAGGTCAGTGGGGCCATGCTATCTCGATGATGCTAGGTGTCTATCATTTTAAGGGTCCAGGTGAAGACATCAACTCTTTCCTTGGTCTGGTGAGGGTAGTAAGTTCTTGGTTTTGGTTTCCCTGGTTGATTTGAATATATTCTTTTGCCCCTACAGTCTCATTTTATCAGTCTGTGCTGCCTGGGTGGTTCCAGACTGAAGGTATGGTTTGAAGGTCTACCCTCTTCCTCAACATGGACTCAAAATTTGTTTGTAAAATGGAGTCTCCTAGGGCAAGGCACAGGCTGAATACACTGTTTTACTCAATATGGCATAACATAGAGCAGAGCCGGATCTCAGTTCATTAGAGTGAAACTTGGGTCTCTCTATCTTCCTGAGTGCTGTTATTGTCCCTCTTGCCTGTGTTCTCACTATTGTGTTGCTTCTCACCTGAATCCAGCAAATTCAGGCATCATGGTTTTGAAACTTCAGAAGTATGAGTTAAATAAGCCATGTTTTACATTTGCCTGCTTTGAGTATTTAGTCACAACAACGCAACACAGATAGGTACACTTTCTCTGTCTTTGCATTTCTGAGCACTAGGTTTGTAATTCCCTGTTGTTTTTTTTAATTGTGATTTTGATATTAATATGAAATTTAGGGGACGAACAAGAAAGGAAAAGTCATGTTTTAATAATTATGTGTTTGTGTTTGTCAAGTTGACAAGGATTTGATTGTGCTGGCTACTTTTATAAAAATTGTTACAAATTAGCGTCATTTTGGAAGAGGGAACCTTAGTTGAGAAAATGCCACCACCAGACAGTCCTGTAGGGCATTTTCTTGGTTAATGGCAGATGCAAGAGAGCCCAACCCATTGTAGGTAGTGCCACCTCTGAGCTGGTGGCCCTGGGTGATGTGGGACTCCCCTTTGTATGCTGTGAATACCATTGGTTAATGAATAAAGAAACTGCCTGGGCCTGTTGATAGGGCAGAATAGAACTAGGCAGGGAAAACTAAACTGAATGCTTAGAGAAAGAAGACGGAGTCAGAGAGAAGCCGTGTAGCCCCCACAGGAGACAGATGCCTGAAATTTACCTGGTAAGCCACAGCCTTGTGGTAATATACAGATTAATAGAGATAGGTTAAATTAATGTGTAAGAGCTACCCAATAAGAAGCTTGAGCTAATGGGCCAAGCAATACACAGATTAATAGAGATAGGTTAAATTAATGTGTAAGAGCTACCCAATAAGAAGCGTGAGCTAATGGGCCAAGTGGTGATTTAATTAGTACAGTTTCTATGTGGTTGTTTCAGGAGTCTGGGCATCTGGGAAACAAACAAACAGCCTCCAACTACAAATTGGTGCCAATATGGCCAACTAAAATCCACTTAAAACCTGAGAGAGTTTGGGAAGGAATTCTAGG